>PVJH01008962.1:0-81871 GCA_004026705.1 Nesogale talazaci
TCTCTCTCTCTCTCTCTCTCTCTCTCTCTCTCTCTCTCTCTCTCTCTCTCTCACACACACACACACACACACACACACACACACTGCCATTGACTAGATTCCAGCTCATAGTGACCCTGTAAGACATAGCAGAGCTGCCCCCCATGCATTTCTGACACTATAATTCTTACTGGAAGTGGAAAGTTTCATTCCTGGAGCAGCTGCGAGGTTCCAACTGCTGAGTTTGTGGTTAGTAGCCCAATTTGTAACATACTACGCCACCAGAGCTCCTAAAACTATCTCATTGCCCTATGAGCCTTGCCATCCTGTTATCAAGGTTTTTCTGTGTAAGCACTTGAAAAGAAGAAAAGTACACTTCTAACAGATACTTTCAAGTTATGTTGGTCCTTTCAGTGACCTTCCATTGATCAGTGCCAGGAAGCATGGAATGTGGTGACACTGGAGCACAAATTGTGCTTGGGTTCCACAGGCTCTGTGGCTCCTGCTATAAGACCCTGCTTACCTGACCTCCTCGTTTGTAACATGCTGGTAACACCTGCTTCACAAGGCTGTGTGAAAATTTAGGGCAATGTATTAAAATATTTGGCACAACAGAAAAAGGAGTCTGGTGGCGCAGTAGGTTCCAAGTAGGGCTGTTAGCCACAAGGTCAGACGTTCAAAACCAGTAGCCTCTCCATAGAAGAAAGACAAACTTTCTACTCCTGTAAGGAGTAAGTCTTGGAAACCCACAGGGGCAGTTCTGCCCTGCCCTCCAAAGTGACTATGAGTTGGAATTAACTCTGTAGCAGTAAGTTTGGGGTTTTGGTAGAGCAAGACAGAGAACCATAAATACGGCTCTTTGGGAAACAGCATGGCCTACCACTGGGAAAGGGAAGTCAGAGAGCGCTGAGATCCAATCAAACTCTGCCATTTCTCCATGTAGGGACATGAGAGCATTATAGAACTTCTAGACCATTTCGCTCACTGCTGGACAATGGTACAGTGGGATTATGTTCGTCCTTAATAAAGAATAAGTAGGAGCTTTGGTGGTCTAGTGGCAACTCATTGGACTGCTAACCATAAGGTCCGAAGTTTGAAACCACCAGCTGCTTGTACAGAGAAGGACTTTCTGCTCCCTTAAAGAGCTACAGTCTCAGAAACCCACAGGGACTGGTCCCTCCTGCCCAGGAGCTGACATCAACTCTATGCCTGTCTGGGTAAGTAAAAGCAGTTTCTGTTCTAAGGAGTGTTTGTCAATAGATAAGCAGACCTCAGTGATGGGGTGGTTTTCTGGAGAAGGCATGTTCGGCTACTATTCCTGTGAGGGTCTTTCACTTCATTCACCACTTGGTAGGACTAACCTACTTCTAGTGTATCTAACGACCTTCTCAAAATATACTCATTAGAGACTGCAGTACACAGGGTTGACGGTTCAAATCCAACAGCAGCTCTCCAGGAGCAAGGCTGGGCTTCCTACTCCAACCAGGGCCACACACACAAAAAAAATGTACTCATTAAAAAAGTTAGGGGAAGGATAGAGGTGGGGGTCGGGAAAAGAGAACCGAATCAAAGTTGTTCTACAGGCCGGTGAGGTTTGAGATATGCTCTGACCCAACCCCCAGCTTTCCATTCTGTAGGACCCAGGGCACTGCAAGACGCTACACTTTTGTACCTGGGTCATATTTTACTGTCATTTGAAAAGTTGTTGCTAATGCAGCTGCAGAAAAGGCCACTGCTTACATTGTTTGTATCAAACTTCCTTCTTTTTAAATATCATGTAGACTCAATTCAAAGAGTGGCCAACTGCTTCCCAAACTAAAGGAAACAAAGTAGTAATTTTCCATCTCTGTTTTAAGGAGTGCCAGAGTTCAAAGGTGACCGTGGCAGAACCATCACAGGAAGAAAGCATAACGATCAGAACAGTTTTGAATGAGAACAAACTTCAAAACAAGACGCAAGGAAGAAATCTTGAAGCCTAGGCAGGAAAGTCCGCCTAGAGAGTGAGGCTGCTCTGTGACTACACTAAAGATGATAGATGAGGAAAATGGGGTTAGGATTTCAGTTGTAATGGAAGAAAATAATTACAGTCTTCCATCAGGAAACCACAAGGATCATTATTGATCTCTCCTCCTCAGGGCATGTCTTGCAATATTTAATAAAATAAACAAAGATTTATAACTCTTGATAGGCCATATATCCATAATCCCCCATCTCATTTGAACTGTGAATTTGGAGGCATGTTACAAATAACATCCATATAATTACACCCATTTGGCATGTCTTATTTAAACAGTCTAGCACTCTCAAGAGAATGCATTTGGTATTAGGGATAAAAGTGTGAAGTCAGATTTCAGGGTTGTGTTTTTTTTAACATCCTATGTCCAGCAATGAGAAAACATTATCCTGTATGAAAAAAAATGCTGCTGCGGACTCTACATAATTGATATTAGACCATCCTCCAACCCTGAAAAATTAGGTCTCTTGGTCATATGCCAGCGTAATAGCTACCACAGCAAAATCTTTCAAGAAAGAAAATCCTTGGACTATGATTCAATTTGGTACTTTAAAAAAATATTGGTAGAAATTGCTTAATTTCACATTCAGTTCCTGTTTCTTCCGGCTCCCTCCCAGGCTAGGATGGCTCCTCCCTAACTTGTTGGTTTGGATTCTCCCAGGCACCTCTCCCTCCCACACAAAAGTGATATCTTGCGTTTGTCTTAAAATAACATACAGTTGCTTTTTCTCCAGAATTTCCTTACCCTCTCTGAGATCATTGGGCATAGCCTGTATTAGAGGACATATCACAGAGTGAACCAGGAGTTAATGCCTTTTGCCGTTTCCTTCCTCCTGCCGAGCCCACGTTTAACCATCTCGTGTTTGCTCACAGACTCACCCCAGGAAAACTCTCAAGTAGCACAGGTCACTGAAGACAGACAGTGACACCCAAAACATAGTTCTACTGCTATCTAAAAACAAACAAGGTCACTGCTATCAAATTGATGCTGACTCTCTAGGGCAGGGTAGAACTGTCTCAGTGAGTTTCAGAGACTGTCACTATTTACAGAGTAGAATGTCTCCTCTTTCTCCTGCAGAGCAAACTGGTAGCTTTGCAATAGTGGCCTTGTAGTTGGCAGCCCATTGCATAATGATTAAGCCACCAGGGCTCCTACTGCTATCTATTTGTCTTTATCAACTTTTTCATCCTGAAAATTAATTTATCTTTAAATTATTAATAAAACAGAAATAATCCAGGAAAACAGGCCCCTAATTCCTTATATGATCTCCTTTAACTCCACCTCGTATAAGATTTTTTCAGAGTCCCCCAAGAAAATGATTAATAAAAAAAAAAGTTTTTAAAAAAATCCACCTTGTGGCTACATGTTTCAGATTATAAAACCATTGAAGAAAACAACTATGTAATATATTCTTTTTTGCACAACACCCAGCTAAGATCGATAGCCCACCAACTTGTGGATAGATAGAATGGAGAGGAAGATGACTTGGGCAATAGCCATGCATGGAAGGGGGTGGGGAGTGACTTTTGGGGTATATTAGACCATAAATTCTGAGCACAAAGTATGTGGAAAGGTACTGTGAAAGTGAAAGTCTCAGATTCCTTTTCTATTCAGCCTTTGTTGAATTCTTTCTGGCCATGTAACCATCAGTGTAAGTAGTCTAGCCCTCATGTGGGTGTACTAGAAAGTGGCTTATTACCACTCCTCTAGCCAGTCCAGCTCCTGCATGGACTTTGGTTCCTGGAGTCTCTGGGAATATGAGTCACATCCTGACTGCCTTGGTCAGAGAGCCTTGAACCAATCCTCTGGGCTCTTCTCTCTAGCATAATGTGCATGCCATCATCGTGGTCACATTCCAATTGTACAGTCCCACCTGTAACTTCCATAAGTTGGTCTGCTGCCAGTCATAGTTTCTTTTTCTTTTTTTTTTTTAATCATTTTTGGGGACTCTTATAGCTCTTATCACAATCCATACATATCCATTGTGTCAAGCACCTTTGTACATTTATTATAATCATCATTTCTTCCTTTTTTTAATCATTTATTGGGGGAGCCCTACAACACTTATCACAACCCATCCATCCATCGTATGTCAAGCACATTTGTACATTTGTTGCTGTCATCATTCTCAAAACCTTTACTTTCTACTTAAGCCCTTGGTATCAGCTCCTTATTTTTCCCCTCCCAAACCCCTCTCCCTCATGAACTCTTGATCATTTAGAAATTATTATTATTTTGTCATGTCGTACACTGTCCATTATCTTCCCTCACCCACTTACCGGTTGGCCATACCCCAGGGACGAGCTTATATGTAGATCCTTATCATCGATTCTCCCTTTCTATCCCACCCTCCCTCCACCTTTTCAGTATCACCACTCTCACCACTGGTCCTGAAGGGTTCATCTGTCCTGGATTCCCAGTGTTTCTAGTTCTGACTTGTACCAGTGTACATCCTCTGCTCTAGCCGGATCTGTAAGGTATAATTGGGATCATGATAGTGAGGGTGAGGAGGCATTTAAGAACTAGAGGAAAGTTGTTTGTTTCATCATTGCCCAGCTATCAAAAGATACAGTATCTGGGGGGTCTTAAAGGCTTGAAGGTAAACAAGCAGCCAGTTAACTCAAAAGCAACAAAGCCCACATGGAATAAGCATACCAGCCTACATGACTACAAGATGAGAACCAAAAATTACATCATTGTAAATGAGGGGAAGTGTAGATTGGGGACCCAAAGTCCATCTGTAGGTAACAGGACATCCCCTTACAGAAGGGTCGCAGGGAGAAGATGAGCCAGTCAGGGTGCAGTGAAGCCAGTCATGTTTTTATGACTGTTTCTTTCATACTCACTGTGCCTGCAGCCAGTTTTCTGTAAGTCCCTGGACACCATGGTGACCTGCACACAGGTTCCCTTAACTGGACTGTGTGTCTGTCTCATCTTCACCTGTTAAGACTTAGTCATGTGTCTACATTAAAAAAAAAAAAACATGTGGTTCTAGGCTTTACTTATGTTGCTTCACAATGTGATGGAGAATTCTCCCCCTTCTGTGGGTAACTTGCGCTTTTAGTGAATTCTTCATTGCTCTAAACATCCAATTAAGCAAGAGGCCTGACATAAGTTTTAGTTAAGTGGTTGATGACCAGACAGGGGTTCATTTGATGAGAGTGTGATAGGAAATCAGGAGGTCGAGCAAACGGATACAAAAACTTAGAAGCTGGTTCTGGAAAAGCAAAAAGGTCCAAAAGGATAAAAGGTTAATAAACATGTAAAGCTTGGATTCTGATCCATGTCCTACTACATGATTAGAGCCTTCTGGAACCCTGTGAGGTCCTTGATAAAGATATTCACCTCCTTAGGTAATAGTGGATTTATTTTGTGCGCATCATACCATTTCAAATTTAGTGTGTTACACTCTGTGGTCATCCCACCCTAAACTCTCATGTCAGTCTTAAAAAGAAAAAGGAGGAACTGTGAGACTGTGGAGAGAATTCTGCCAATGGCTTATTCATGGGTTGACACTGATCGTTAATTCAGTGGGATGACTCCATGCCCAGGTATGTGCTGAAATCCACATCTTCAGCTGCCAGGGAGGGTTGTAAAGGCTCCATTTATCAGAGGAATGAAGCTCAGGGTCAACCACACTTGAAGTCATTAAAAGTCCGTTGAGTTTTTTTATTTTTTTATAGTAGTGGAAGTGGTGAGTGGTTCTAGGACCCTGGCTGCATTCCAGTCTGCTAATTATACATTTTTCCAGCTAAGATATTCCAAGCAGGTTTGTTTGCATTTGAATTACTTGCTGAGTGGTGGTGTTGATGATTTCCTGTCCTAAAAGCTTTGATCAGCCTCAGGGAAGTAGGATACTGCAAGGAGGGCCCAGGCTCAGGGCAACATGGGAGCAGATGACATGTGTCCACTTTGTACATGTCAAAAACATGCCCTGTCTTTCAAGGAGAGAACGGAAGTGTGACTTATGAATGCACACAAGCAGAGGATAAGTGTTGGTCTTCGCTACTGTTGGTGTTCACTCACAAATGGAGCCAATGATTTCTGGATGACATATAACTCAATTATGAATTCAGACTCAAGTCCAACTTCAGTTGTCTCATTGGACTAAGTCACCAGAAGACTCATCGATCAAAGGGCATTAAAACCATAGGTGATATTTCAAATGGTGCCCGAGGTAAAAAGGGTAAATTAAGGTCAGTTTTGATTTGGAAAGCATTCTTTTTTGAGATGACTTTATGGAAATTATGTTTACAGATCTGTCACCCCAGGAGTATGTGGCTTGTTGGTGACTTGCCAGAATTGGTGTTCGTGGACCAGTGAAGTATAACACATATGATATTAAATTTTCTAATGGCATTTTAAATCTAAAATCCGATTAACACTTGCATTTAGCGGCCAGTCCACTAACTAAACGATAGGTGAAGTGGACTCAGGAAATGGGGAAAATGTAAAGATTAAATTGGTCTGTTAGCTCTGAGTGAATCAATAGTATTTAGTGCTAATGCACTAAGCAGATTACAAGACCTAATGCAGTGGCAGTCAATAGCAAAAATGAATATCTCTAAAAATTATCTTGACAATAGAATGTGCAATATTTTCCATTTATTTTAAGCTAATGACATTACTTGCTTGTTCTTTCCTTTTATTAGTTTAAGTCAACTGCAAGAAGCGTAGCCATTTTATTTAGTGTATAAAATGACCAGAAACTTGTAATCAGTGTTTTCAGCAAGAGACAGAAGGAAAGGATTTATTCTGACCAACGAAGATTCAACAAGAAACTGAACACATGTTTATTAAGTGCCTACTCCCACTGGTATGCTAGCAATAGACGAAAAAGGCACACGGTTCTTCTCTTTATGAACCAGATAATGCAGATGACAGCAAACAGTCAGTTACCCCAATAACAAGCAGTTCTCCCAACAGAATCTGTTGGGAGAAAAATAAACATCTGTGAACATTGAGCTTATGTCAGTTCATCAACAGGGTTGGAAAAGGTTCCCTGAGAGGTGGTATATAAATTGTATATAAAGCTAAAACTTACCTGCTTATGTACGGCCGAAAGTTTTAGAGAAAGCAATATGACTTTAGTGTATGGGCAATCATATAGCCAGTATATAGGAAATGAGCTCGCATTATAGTTTCCAAAGCTTTTTGTCTTAACTCCACACTACTGTGTGTAATCAGCATTTTAAAATGTGTTCCCGCCAAGAGGCCTTTTACTTGGCCCTTATAAGAATTAATATATATTTTTAAAACAGTAAATGTCTTTGCAAGCAAACAAAGAGTTGTCAAATACTGACACTGTTCTGGTCTATTCTATTTGTAAATGAATTAAATTACTTTTTAAGTGATTTTTACTCTGAAGAAAGCAATTGGGTACGTTGTGAGTTAGATGCTAATGCATCGAACAGGCAGCACGCCCTCTCACTGGACCTCCTAGCTTGTCCGCCTCATCCGTTTATCTGAAAGTATCTTTTACAGCAGTCCAAGCTGTTGCTTCATTGCGCCCCCATTCTCCCTTTGCTGTGGCCACCTACTAGAACCCAAGAGATCGTTTGTCTCCCTTGGGTAGGAAAGGAATTGTCCTGCTATCACTAACTTGTAGGACAAAGAGGATAGTACAAATCTGAGAACACAGGGAATAAAGCTCTTATGCGACGTTATTAGAGGGCGCTGTGCACGTGGCCCCAGCCCACCCCGGCTTGTCTCTCCACGTCTGTTTACTGTGCTCTGCAGAGTTTTGTCCATTTTTAGACTATTTCCTTCACATGCGAGTCATGTGGCCTAAGGGCCGAAGGAGAGGCAAGTGCTCCTGGGGCCTCACAAGGAGATCATGAGCCCACTCGTGCATCCTGTCCAGCCAGGGCCGTCTTTACTGTGTGCTGCAGTGGAGGTAACAGTCTTCACCTCTGCAGGCAGACATGTTCTACTGACATTCCGGTTCATTTTAATGTTTTTACACACACACACACACACGGTGGCTCTGGGTGGTATCAATGGTTACCATGCTTAGTTAAAATCCAAAAGTGGAAAGTTCGACCTCCCCCAGAAGTCCTCAAAAGAAGGAGATGGTGGCCAAGTTCTGAAAGAAATCAGTCCTTCGGAACCCTAACTCAGAACAGGTCAGCTTTGACATTCGTGGCGTCTCCTTGGGCCAGTTGACTCTGTGGCACTTGGTTTTGTGTGTGTATTTAAGCACTCAATTCTCTAAATATGGAGAAGTCCTTAGAAGGCGATTTACCGTGCTTTGCCATCCCTAAGTATGTTTTACAGGTGGTAGACAATTAAATAGCATTGATTTCATATGATTTTAAATGTCTTCCAGAAGAAATCTCTGTTTACACAGTACACAAAGAATATCTCAATGGCTAAAGTGTTTGGATAAAAGTTTTTGGTAACATTTATAAATGTATTTTATGACTAGATCACTTTTTAAAAACCAGTGTTTTGTCTTGCCATCTGCACAGGTCACATCGTGGAAATGAAGGTAGATAACTCTGTGTGAGGACTTCCCTGGGAAGCCAAAGACCCAGTCACCTTTTCTTTGTTCACTTCCTTTGGCCAAGAAAAGAAGTGGCATTTGCCAAGGGAACAGACGAGGTCGACTAAGAGGAGGCATTAAATCTTCAGGGCGTATTTGTGTGCCTTCAAGTCAGAGAGGTCCCTGCTTGGCCTTCTTGAGGTGGTCATTACAGGCAGGGACTGTTTGTTTTCCAGTAAGGTGACAAGAAACTGGAGCTGTTTAGAAGAGGACAGTGTGCACAGTGGTTAGACAAAACTTCAAGAAGGATAACAGGGAGGCGCGATTCTTTTTCTTCATGTCTTCATTATAATGGGATTGTATTAAAATGCAATAGGAGAGAAAGAAGGTCAAGTTCACTGAGTCGGGCACTTAGGATCAGAATCAACAGCGTGGTCAGCATGAAACAATAAGGGTTTGGGTAAGAGTTTGGGGGAAGTTTCACTTGGAGAAAACACATGCAGCATTGAGTTCAGCTGAAGCCAGTGTGGGAAGTGGGGATGAGCAGTTTTCGGTACTCCCCAGTAAACTCACTCTCATTTTCAAAAAGTCATAGGAAAGGAATTGATTCCCAACAGAGCTAGACATACACACCCAAGGATCAATTTCTTAGTGGCTGAGGTATCCATCAGGGTTTGCAAAATGATGAGTAATAGATAAGGGGTAGTTACTAATAGTGCGCAAAAATTTAAGGCTGAAAACTTCCCCACATGTGGAGAATGGAGTAAAGTAAACGAGGAGGCTTCAAAAATTTGTCCTAAAAAATCAGAACTAAAAGGTAATGGAATTTCTCCAAAACCTTTCCGTTACTCTGCATGCTTACTTTTGGAGCCCGGGTTGGGGGGGGGGGGAGGGGGGTACTAGGGCTTTCTTATTGAACTGCTCACAGGAAGGTCAGCTCTTTGAAACCACCAGCCACTCCCACAGAGGAAGAGGAGGCTGTGCTCCTGGGAGGAGGCACAATCTCAACAGACAGCACCAGCAGCAGCACTACCCTATCTGCCTCATCAGGTTGTGGGGAGGGAGGAGCAGGGCCGTGACAGGGAGTTTGATTTGGGGACTTGCATATGCTTACTTAGAAAGAATGCAATGTCAGGGTGAATCGCCACGATTCTGCCGTTTTTGCTGTAAGTACTCTGTAGAAGCAAATGCTCAAAAAAAACAACAAACAAAAACCCCACAAGCATAAGTAACAAATTCAGATTTGGGGGTGGGCCATTGGCATGATAGGCTGCGACTGGTCCCCACCTGTCTGTTCTCTCTGTGCGTTTTAGTGCATTCTACACAGGAAAAACTGCTCGCCTCAGAATTGAAAATCCCAAACTCACCTGTGTGGCACTGCTAAAAGTCATAGAAAACTGCAAACCAGGACTTTCCCACAAAGGGCAAAAGAAAGCTCGCCATTAAAAAAAAAAATTACCACATTATTATGGCACAAAAGGTCGCTATGATATAGCTTTGATACTGGATATCACACGACCCTAAAGATAAGATAACCATTCAATTGAATGCAGATGAACTCATGCAAAAGAAAGTATTATGAGATATCTGGAAAGTAAACACCTATGTTTTCATAAGCAAATATTAATTTAGTATGTGTGTGAACTTTCGATATTAAAACCGAAGATGTTCGTTTTCTCTTCTTTCCCTGCCTCTGTGAGCCCTGCTGCTCTAACTCCCAACCCTTATTTATATGACAGGGGTTCATACATTAGGCAAGGAACAATCAGATTTTCTGATTCCTCTGCAATTAAATATATAATAAACTCTGTGGATGAGCAGACACTTATTTAAACAATGGCATTGTCATCGCTTTATTTTTACCTACTTGCTAGTTAAGAAACTTTCGTTGTATATGAGGAGCTATGGGTAAATCACAAACTAAACCCAACTATTGTTTGTTTAATATTTTGTTTCCTTCTAACCTTATTCTTGTCCATCAACCTCAACCCCATTCCCCAGTGGCTCAGAAAAGCCTCCACTGGGATTAAGTAATAGTTTACACAACTCTCTCACTCATTAACCAATGTTGACATTCTCATTCTTTGTACTACCCTTATTTAAGACTTTCTTAAGCACCTTGCCCAATTGCTGGTTTGTATGCATCTTACAACACGTATTTAATCAAGCAAATTGATATTTCCAAGGACTTATTCAGCCTGTCTCCCAGCCTTCTTCAACAATGCATTATTTACTTCAGTCTCTTCCTTCTTTGGTATAAAACCTAGTTTTAGCCATGATGTTTTTCAAAAACATTTTTACTTCTCCTGTTTACCATATTTTTTGGACCATAAAATGCACCTGGCCTCAAGATACACCCAGTTTTTAGAGCAGAAAAACAAGAAAAAATATTCTGAACCACATAGTACCAGTATACTAAAATGATCTGGGGTACCATGCTCTGAGACCCCAAGACACACTCTCATTTTTCCTCCACTTTGGTGGATGGAGAGAGGTGCATCTTATGGTCCAAACAAGACAGTAGTCACAAAGCAGAAACACAGAATTAGATTTTATTATTCCAGACAGATTATTATTATTATCATTACTAGTAGTAGTATCCTGTTGAAAGTTATGCCAGTAAGATAAAAATGTATGTTGATAAGGTCTCCCTCACTCTATTCTCATTCCTAACCAATCTGTCTCCAGTTCGAGACCAGAAGGAGTGAGCTCTCTCAGAAGTGAACCTATTCACGTGATGACTCCCTCCCTTTAAATAACTGGGGGCTCCCTCAATGATTTCAGAGTAAAATCCACACTTTTCATGATGATAATCCAGGTCTCCCTTATCTAATTCCTAGGAGTTTCCTAATCCTCGCTTACAACTAATGATGGCTTGTAAGTGTGGAGCTGGAGGGGGAAGATAGATAGAAATTCTGACAGGTCGTGTTTGCCAGTGTCAGCAGTGGGGATACTTTCACAGGGACAATTTCAAAGGACTAAGGCAGGGGTCACTGAACAAGATTTAAAATAAGACATTCATGATTGGCTCTTATGAACTGCCTTCAACATCCTACAGCTACTCTTCTCGGTCCTCAGCCTCTCAGTCCCATCATTCCCGGAATTCATCAGTCTCCTCTACTCTCCCTCAACCATCAGGACCTTCCACTTTCCTTCCACGCACCTTTTGTCAAGTTTCAGACCTTCCTGGCCAAGGGCTTCACTCAGCCGTCCCTCCCCTGGGATTTCCGACCCCAAGTCCTCACTCCCAGCCTTTGCGTAACTCTGCCATACCACTTCCCACACAGAGAGAGAGCTGTTCCCTGGTCCTCCTCATCTGCTCCTCCAACACAGGGCCAGAGTTGATCTTCACGTGCCCAGGACTTAACACAATAAAGCAGACCAAAAGCTCACCGCCCTTGAGTTGATTCTGACTCATAGAAACCCATTAAGACAGCATAGACCTGCCCCCGTGGGTTCTGAGACTATGACTCTTTATGAGAGTACTAAGCCTCATCTGTCTCCCATGGAGTGGCTAGTGGTCTTGAACTACTGACCTCCTGGTTGGTAGCTCAACTGATAGCCATGATACCATTTATGTATCGCCTGCATAAATAATATGACAAAGCCCCATATTTCAAGTAATACAGTCGAATGTTGATTTTTACAAAATATTTTTTATTAAAACAACTTTTCATACTATGCTCCCCAAATCTCTCAAAACTGTTTTGTGGAATTACAGCATTTTCAGGGTGGGGGTGCAATAGCAATGAAGAAAAACTGGAAGGTTTCACTCACCATGACCTATACCCCTGCCTTAGGCAGTCACAAACACATCACCCCCTTCTTCATCCACCCTCAGATGGAGGCAGAGAAGAGCGAAGGTGAATAAAAGCAAAAGGGGTGGAGACCGTGAGGTAAGGGTGGGGAGGTAGGGATTCTAGAGCTTTGTCTTGATTGAAAGTTGGTAAAAGAAAAAACACAGCAAAAGTCATTAAGCAGAGAAAGAGAAGCCATCTTCTCAGCTACTTATAGGCTTTCAAAGGAGCCTTTCCACAGAACTCACATAGAGAGGCATTATAGGCACCTGCATCCACAGAGACACCCTCCCTTGAAGTCTCCATTTGGAAAGCACCGATTTCCACTTTCGTGGTCAAGGGCTGCCACTGGAAAATGGTGCAACAGACTTCAGGAAGGAGAGCTAAGGTCGCTCAGTGCCACCCTACAGCCATCATGCTCTGAGAATAAGTGTCCTGAACTCCACCTTAAGGTGGATCCGTGATATGGGGAAATTGTTTGGTCAGACCCTAGACCAGTGAGAAGCATTGCCCTTGCTCTGAGGTCCAGAGCAGATGATGGGGAAAGCTCCCTCTGTGAGGATCAGATGGGCAGGAGGAAGAAGAGGGGATGGCTGGCTCAGAAAGAGTCCTGGGATTGAACCACATCTGTGGGACACAACTGACAGAAGCCATTGTAGCCACCTTCTACCTTCCTTTCCCAGTCCAGCTCCAAAACAGCTTCAGCTCTCCGCCTGGGAGCACTGCACTGAGAGTGTGAGGTTCCTGAGCAGACCGTGCCTCTTACCCTCCACAGGAGGAAACGCTTCTGGATTGAAGAGAGCAAGCCATCGGTGTTCTGCCTCCCATAGGCCTCTTCTCCTTCTGGCAGGCAGCACCTTACATTGTCTGTTCTTTGAATTGATTAAGGAAATGCTTCAAACTCCTGTACCCTGAGCCTCTACAGCGGCCTTCCTTGCTTCTTGATGAATCACTGTCATGCCTGGCTGTGGTGGAAATGAGGCGTGGATACTGCTAACTGAAGCCACGTGGACCCATCTACTTTAGGTCTGATTCACCTTAGGAAAGGATGAGAAAGGGCAGATTCCAATACTTACAATTCCGCTGATCATTGTAGAATTCTGAGTCGTTGGGCCTAATGTGGACAGCTATGCATTTCATTTAAATGTAAAACTATTGGTACACATGTCAATGTAAATCCACCTACACAACTCCTTAAAATTCACTCTGTTCTGAGTACTCCCCACTTCCCACTGAGAAGGCATGGAAATCTGTTTCCATAAAGATTATAGCCAGGAAGACCCCTTGGATCGATTCCACTCTGTCTACTTGGGGTCATGAATTGGAGTCAACTCAATAGCAATGTATGGTTGAGAGAGAGAGAAAGAAGAGAGTTTCAGTTCCAATTCAACTTCCACTTTGTGTTAGACAGAGCCTTCCCTGCCTGTGTAAGCCCACACTGTTCTTAGCCTTGTCCTAAGCCTCGAGCATTGATCTCCAGACTCTCACTCTCAATTGAGTTCTTTCTACTCTGCATTATTGGCCCTCTGTCCCATGTCGATGTCCTCTGTGTCTCTGGATGCACAGTGAGAGGCACTGTGGGGAGAGACTGGTTCATTGAAGCATGGCAGTGGCATTTCAAGCATGAGTGGGGAACTGAAGTCTGTTTTGTATACCCAGCAAGTTGGGGACAGTTGCTAGACATTAAGGGTAAGAGAAAGAAAGAAAACAAAAATAAGGCACAATAACCTAGAGCCCTTAAATCTAACATATTCACTATCTATCTGGATGTTTAAAGAATGAAGAATAAGATCATGAAAACTAATCATTGATTGATACTAAGTCCACAAACTTTGGAGGGGGTTGTTTTCACAAACATGACAGGAGGCATTAGACCCGCAACAGTACAATAACTGTTTACATTGCACAAAGACAAGGATTTGTGTCATTTGGGGTTTGCTGCTGCAGCTGCAGCTCCTTGCATGGTGTCTGTCACTGACGGATAAGGTGCAGAGCCTGGGAGGGTTGGGCTTCGTGTCCAGGTTCACACGGTGAGGAAGGGCAGGTCCCCTCTGGAGACTGAACTGTGATCCCCAAGTTGAAGGTGTGGGGTGTGGATGGAGATTCTGGATCCAGGAAACTCAGATGGGAGGCAGGCAAGTATGTAGTCACCTTTAATTGGACAGAAAAAAATTCCTACAAGGATGGCAGGACAGGCAATGGAGTCGAAGGGTGCTGAGACCTCCAACCGCGGGAGAAGGTGACTTTTGATGCGATCAAGGAATGGGAGCCCAGGAGAAAAAGTGCTGTAGGTGACACGTTCAACAAGGGCCTAGAGGCAATTGCAGAAAAAGGGAAAGTGCCACTGGGTGTGTACGGGCTGTGCGGCCAGCAGTTTCAGCAGTCAACACCTCATGAATCAGCAGAGCTGGGCCAGCAGTGGACTGGCTGGTGCCTGAGTCTGTCTGACATGTCTGTGGCCACTGCCTGCTGCACACACCGCCATGGAGGATGCTTGACTGCTTCCCTGGGGAAGAAGCACCCACTTCTTGAACTCTACTCCCCACGAGATCTTCTTCTGAGGCCTCAGGTGTCATGAAACGATGTCATTGAAGCTGTCAGCAGGGCTAAGTCATTGGAGGGAATCGGTGGGAGCAGATGTGTGGAAGATTGAGTGTGTCCTCTCCATTGGGCAGAACAACATAGATTCTAAGGGTTCTACCACACCAATAGTAACAATTGAACTAAGCCCCACTCACCCCAAAAATGTGTAGTGTAAATCCTAATTCCTATGCCTGTTGGTATAATGGTTCCCTGGCGACATAGTGATTTGGACTGCTGGCTTTAAGGTCAGCATTTCAAAAACAGCAGTTGCTCCATGGGAGAAAGACAGGGCTTCCTCCTACCAGAAAGAGTTCCAATCAGAAAGCCACAGAAGCAGCTCTGCCCTGTCCTCTAGGATCTCTGTCTGTCAGCATTGACTCAGTGGCAGCGAGTTTGGTGGTACACTCTTATTGGGGACTGTGCCTCTTTTGGTTGAATTAATGAAGCCATATCAAGGTAGTGTGTACTTTTAAAAGGATGTATTTTGAGAGAAAAAAAGTAGATGAGGCACAAGGGAAAGCGAGCCCGGATGTGGGGAAGAGATGCCCAGGGGGGTTCTGAAGAAGGGAGTCTCAGCAAAAGACACTGTGACAAGATCTTCCCTCGGAGCAGACAGAGAGAACCCAGCCCTTAAGCTGGAGTTCTGCAGTCGGACCTCTGTGCTCCTGAGCTGGGGGATGATGAATTTCTGTTCATTCAACCCACCTGCTGGTCGCATCCCAGGTACAGCAGCACCAGGTAACCCACTCCATCTCAGCAGTCTGTTCTGACGCTAAATGCTCCCAAAGAGAAGTGCCTACTTTGCCAGGGAGATTATCCTACCTTCTGCCGATAGTTCATGTTCAGCATTGGCATCTTAAGGCAATCTGAGTACAAATTGAGAGGAGTTAAAGGGCATGTCAAAGGAATCAGTTATCAGCCTTCAAAGAACTAAAAATCATATAACTGCATGCACACCTTCCTCATATTATCGCTGAAGCCAAATGTGTGCATAAGCAAATGTGGTGAAGAAAGCCGATGATGCCTGGCTATCAAAAGATATAGTGTTTTAAAGACTTGAAGGTAAACAAGCAGTTATCTAGTTGAGAAGCAACAAAGCCTACATGGAAGAAGCACACCAGCCTGTCAAAGATATCAGGCATCAAAAAACTAAAGAATTTTATCATTATAAATGAAGGGGAGTACAACTTGGGGACCCAAAGCCCATCAGTAGGTGAAGTGACATACCCTTACAAAAGAATCATGGGAGGAGACAAGTCAGTGAGCATACAGTGTAGCAACAATGAAATATGCAACTTTCCTCTAGTTTTTAAAAGCTTCCTCCCTCACACTATCGTGATCTCAATTCTACCTTACAAATCCAGCTAGACCAGAGAACGTACACTGGTACAGGTAGGAACCAGAAACAGGGGGAATCCAGGACAGATGATCCCTTCAAGACCAGTGGTGAGAGTGGCAATACTGGGAGGGTGGAGGGAAGGTGAAGGGGGAACCAATTATAAGGATTTACATATAATCTTCTCCCTGGGGTAAGGACAACAGGGAATGAAGAGAGATATCAGACAGTGTCCAGTATGACAAAATAATAATTTATAAATTATCAAGGGTTCATGAGGGAGGGGGAAGTGAGGAGGGAGGGGGAAAAATGAGCTAATACCTAGGGCTTAAGTAGAAAGAAAATGTTTTTAAAATGATGATGGCAACATATGTACAAATGTGGTCCGCATACTATTAGTAAGAGTTGTATGAGCCCACAATAAAATAATTTTTAAAAACAAATTTTATAAAAAAGGAGGTATGAAGGAAATACATCAGGGTCTGCCTCTGCCTGCCATCATTCTACCACAACTCCCGCCAACTGGAAGTAGAGTCATGAAACAAAAGCTACTGGATTGTTAACCAGCTCCCCCAAAAGCTCTGGGCATAGAGAAACTTTCTGTTATGCTCCAAAAACCACTTCCAGGCTATCCATCTGAGGTGGTGGTTTGCATGTTGCTATGGTGCTGGAAGCCATGCTCCCCAGTATTTCAAATATTCACAACGTCACCCATGCTGGACAGGTTTCTGTATCTCTTCCAGACCAAGCTGACAAAGAAAGGCCCAGTGGTGACTGACTCCTGAAAGTGAGCCCTCGAACATCCTGTGGGTCACAACAGAACATTTTTTTCTGACTCCTTGAGTTTATTTATTCGGCTTGTTATGCCCACATGTCTATCCAGACCTCTCCCTGCAGCTCACGCTTCACGCAGGACTGTGCAGAGATAGAAGTATGCACCTTCGTTGCCGTTCACTGCTGCACTCCTCCCAGCATCCTCAGTCTTCTTAGTTTAGGATGTGTTCCTGTCATCAGGAGGAAGCATGGCTGGAGGCGGACACAGTGGGGGGGGGGGGGCGCGAGCGGAGAGCCAAGGAGGTCAAGGGACACTCTCAGGAGATGAATCTGCAGAGTCACAGAAACACAGAAACAGTGAGCCTTCCCATGCCTGTGAGTGTGAGGCTGACATCACCCCGGTTCGGTTCTGTTGTGCCGGGGTTGTCAACCCTGAGCACATGGCAGCTTTCTTCCTTCCAGCACCCAATGCTAGAGCATATCCCAAGAATGTGTACAAAGGTGGTTGTGAATAAATTTTGCATTAAAGTGCTGCGTTCTTTGGATGATGGGCAGAAGGAGGGAAGAGAGTTGGTATAAGTGAGCTAGCAAAAGGTTTTACAAGGAAGTACATTAAAAAAATCGATCTGCAAGTCTGATTTAAATTATCTATAGATGAGCTAAATCTGTCCTACAGGTCAATGAAAAGAATCACTATTTTAAATATATCACATCCTAAATTATACCGAATTAAAGGTAATTGCATATTCACAGCAGGTATCATGATGTTAATTAGGGGAAACATTCCGAATAAAATATATTGAAGTATATAGCACTTCACTTTTTTCTTTATATTACACAAAGGCGGTATGACTGCGTCAGGTAAAACTCTGAGAGGCACTCATAAAAGGATGACAGAAGATGAAATGGCAGCGTTGCATGAAGGTTCACAAATTGTGAAAAAACTCCTAGTATTTAACTCTATGGCAGTACATAGAAAACTACCATAAGAAGGCAAGTTGATAACTAGTGTGGGTTTTTTTTGTTGTTCACCATTGGTACACAGAATTGATGTTGTAAAATTAATTTAGAAGATAAATATGTTAAGTGCTTTCCATAAAATTTTATAGGCCTCTGCATCCAGGATCTTTTAGTCCATTGTGTGTGGGTCCCTGTGGGAAGAAGCGATCCAGTCTTGAAGAAGGAAGCTGACAACTGCTTCCAGACAGAAGAGAGGGGAGAGAGAGGCCAGGGAGAAAACACAAACATGGCGCAGGGTGGGGCCCAGCTGGAAGGGTGGGTCAGGCGAGATCCTGCTGGCGAGCCCTGGACTCAGGGAGCCAGAGATGAGGGAGGTGAGAGAGAGGAATGCTGGTTGGCTGAAATGTCAAGGTGACGTGATGGGAGAGCTGGTCGTGTTTGTTTACGCAAAGAACAAACAGGGAGGGCTCCATTTGAGAGCCCCGCCAATCAGCACAGCTTCAGACCTTGGTGGCTATCGCTATGTAGTTACCCAGTAAACAATGATTACCTGGGCCCTTCTCTCACGAAGGAAGCCCTCAGTGGATGGATGTTCACTCCTGTTTAGAAGAGCTGCGGGGTGGGGTTTCCAAACTATGTGATCCCAACCCTCCGAGATTCACAATGTCCCAAGTCTCCACTTCTCCTGGGGGAGAAGAGACCAGGGACTGGAGAACAGCTCTCTAAGACCCTGTCTGTATCCGTCACTGAGCAATGCTCCATCCATTGCCCAGAATAGTAGCCGGAGAAAGCCAGGCGCTTCAGGTCAGAGAACTGGATCCTGGTGCCAGATTGTATGACATGGGCAGTTGTGGCAGAGCCTTGAGCTGCTCTGAGCCCCCTCATCCCTAAAACCTCACAGGTTCACTGTGAATCTGGCACATGGATTGGTGTCTGGCATGCAGTAGGTGCAGAGAAAAGACTGATTTCCTCCCTCCCTTCCTTCCTTCCTTCCTTCCTTCTTCCTCCCTTTGTTCCCAATTAGAGTTTGCCTGGCTTTCCTCCTGGTGCAGGGAGAACCTTCTTCGTAGACTTCTGGATTCCCCAAGGCAGCCACCAGGCCTGCAGACTGCTCTCTTCCAGCTCCAACTCTTCCAAGGAGCCCTGTCTGTGGGAAGTGGGGGAAGAACAGGAGTGCCCCGAAGAGGGGAGCTTTTTCCATGTGAATATGAACGTTTCTGGACTAGGTTTTCCAGTGATACAAAGAAGGTGCCCATGGTTAAGTGCTTGGCTGCTGGATGAAAGAAGCTCCAAGTTTTCCGTGGAAGAAAGTCTTGGCCATCTACACCCCCCCCCCAAAAAAACTGACAAGTTATAGGTTCATTCTGCTTGTTATGTGGGGTTCTTTATATGTGAAAACAAACAAGCCAGTACTGAACAACAGCAATGTTCAATTTTACCCTAAGACACAAAGCCTTATCTTTGAAAGACAAGCTAGGAGACTCATGGAAGAGGGTCTGTTACTCTCCTGCCCCCACCCCCAAACCCACTCAAGACCTGTGTGTAAAGTGGTGGGAGAAAGCCGCTCCATCTTCCCCGCACAAATGGACAGCAGTCATCTAACACTCGCTGGGTCTCTTTCAGGGGCAAGGAGTCAGGCCAAGATGGAGCCATATTCGCTCATTGTTTTGTCTCTGTCCTAAGGAATCCTGCTGGGGTAATGTGTTGCCCATGGGGCTGGCTAACCACAGGGTCAGCCCTTGAAGAACTCACCGGCTGCTCCTTGAGAGAAAGATGAGCCCCTCTGCTCCCAAGGAGATTTACAGCCTCAGAAACCCACTGTCCTGTGGGACTGTAGTAACTGGCAGTGAATTTACCCTGGTGATGCTAAGAGTTTAAATGAAGGGCCCCTCAATGGAAGTGCTACTGGTAAAACTGAAGTCCCACTTCCTGCCACTGTGGCCCCCGTCATTGAGTTTATCAGAAGGCTTACCAGGAAACAATAGAGAATTATCTCCTCTCCCAGAGTGGATACTGAAATGATACTTGCTCCTGGAAACTAGTGCCCTACCCCTGTGGGTCTATGGAGAAAAGAAGAAAAGGATGAGGTTCCTAGCTTATGAAATATGAATGCCAGGCCACTTGAACTTGATATGCTGTTTGGTTTTCGCCCCTACGTTGCACAATTTTTCAATCTTAAGAAGGTCAATGGACCCTATGCCAACATTGTGCAATGCTTCCAGTCTTAGGAGTTTGTTTTGGGGCCACAGAGACATGACTTATTCTTTAGTCCTTAAGGAAGTCTCATTTTGAGATCTTACAGTCTCCTGGAGAATAAGCCTCTGAGTGCTCAAATGTCACATGGACCCTGGTGCAGAGCTCCACACTTACACCTGCCCTGATGAGGTTTCTGTGTCAACTTGGCTAGGCTATGTGCACATGCACCCACGCACGCACACAGTTGGTATGAAGTCTATTCCAACTGAAGTCAAGCTATTTAAAAGACCCAGCCTATTAAAGGAAAACCACTGCTATTGAGTTAATTCTGGATCACCATGGAATCAATTCAGACTCCAAGCCACCCTAGACCTTTACCCAGTTGTTTAAACAAACCTAGGAGTTGCTGTGAGGGTATTTTGTAGATATGATTACCATCTGTTGACATAAAGTAAAGGAGATTATTCTGGATGCCATGGGTAGGCCTCATCTAATCAGCTAAAGGCCGTAAGAGACAAAGACGTTTCTGGGAGAAGAAGGAATTCTACCTTGAGATTGTCACATAGCAATGCTACTTGAGTTGTCATCTAGCCTGCCTGTCCTGTAGATTTGGAGACTTGACCAGTCCCATAATCCTGTAGGGAAATTCCTTAACTCCTCTTAAAACATCTTTAAAATCACATAAATGTGTCCCTTGTTGGTTCTGTTTAACACCCACACTGATGAGACATCCTTCTTGGAAGGACAGAGACAGAGAGGCTAATGGGCTGGGTGCACTTGCTATTCCCTCTCCTGAAGGTGCACAGATGCTTCTGAGGACACCCCCTCCTCAAGTCCTGTGCCTTCCAGCAAGACAGACCTCTGAGCACACGGGGCAGATGGACTTCATCACCACATGATTTGCAGATGCATCCCTTTATCCTGCAAGCTGATTTTAAACTTTCTGCCTATAAGGAACACAAATCTGGTCACTTTAGGTTTGCCCTGTGGGGACACCAAGACGCCTTATGATACAAGACATCAGGAACAAAAGCGGAACATGATAATCCCTGACCTGAGTGGATTGAAGACCGCCACTAACTAACTCACAGGAGTCTTTGAGCGGCCCACATGGTGAACACATTGCGCTCCTCGCAGCAAGGATGATGGAGGGTTCACGCAGAGTCACGTCTGTGACAGACTTGGCAATCCACCTCCCAAACGCAGTCAGGAGAAAACTGATGACCCATTCTGCTCAGACACACTGGAAGCCGTCATGGTCAGAAGTGACTCCACACCTGGTTTCGGGCCTGGTTTGTCCCTCTTGATTTACTTCTTTTTCAATGATTTACAAGAGAGTAAACTGCAGTCATGGCAAACTCAGTCTGTGGTGTCCCCTTCTCCCACAGCGTGGTGGGTGGGCTGGCACCCCAACCTGTCCGAGATCAGAGGAGTGCTTCGCCTGCGAGCCACAGGGCGGCTGCACCCCACCGGTGCAGAGTTCTGGTTCATGCCTGGGACTTTCCAGTTCCCAGGATCCCACTCCAAAACCAAACTCGCTGCCACAAAGCCCCTTCTGATGCATGACCTGTCAGTCAGGGTAGAACTGGTCCTGTGAAAAACTTCCTCTTTCCCCCATAGAGGGACTGGTGGATTTGAACTGCGGACTCGGGGTTCGCAACCCAACACATAGCCACTGTTCTTTGGATACCAGAGGAGAAACAGAACGGTCCTAGGCACGAGAGCCTGCAGGGCCTTGACCTCTAGAGAGGGATCTTTCTGATGGCCTTCCATGTGAAATGAGTCATTGGCCCTTTAAATAAGCCCTGCCCTTCCCCCCACCCCCCCACCCCGCCCCACTTTCTGGCAAATTCTGCAAACTGGACAGCTGATCACCAATAGAAACTTAATTACCAATGAATCAATTTCCATTGAAGGGCTGGTCCCTCTCAGCTATCTGCTTCTCCTCAGAGGAATCTAGAGTAGTTTAAGGAAAGACAGCTTCTAATTAACTAGCAAAATAGAAGAAGTCATTAATATATCAAAATAAATGTCCAGGATGAAAGCATTACATTGATTACAAGAGTTGGTTTGCTAATCTGTCACCATTTAAAATGAAGACATGGTTAACAGAGAGGCTGTTTAGGGTGATTTTGAACTATAAAAGGCACTAAACGTCCTTAGGGATTTTGCACCCCATATGATAGAAGTTTGAGCTCAATCAGATGGCATCAAAGGTTGAAAAAAATGACATCTTTTAGGAATATTGTTCTTGCTAAGTCAGCTCCAGGGTCCTGGTGGCTGTGGTTGATTAAATTCTGCCAGGTCCCATGCCACCCGCCTCCTTAGGCACCCATCAAACCAGGTTTTAGATCACCGGGTCTTTCTTGCACATCTCTCTTAGTCTGCATGCTCTGCTGAAGCCGTTTGGTTGCCAGAGCACCACACAAGCCCTCACGCACAGACGAGGGGTACCAGCAAAGGGGTGCATGTCCAGGAAGCAGACCTTGGGCCTCCACAGGGACAGTGAGAGAATTCTCTCAGAACCCCTAGTGCCCCCAAGAGTGAACTCGAGGGCCCCAGATTGCCTGGAAATTAGAGCTGCCTTCCCGTGAATTACTTACAAAACCCTCCTCTCCACCTCCTATCTGCACACAAATGCCCAAAGATACCTGCTTTGGTTTGGCTTTTACTTTGAGTTGAAAAATCACCTCCTTAGACTTGTCCCCATGAAGCAGTTCTTTCCTGTGACGAACTGCAACATTTAAAGTTTTCTTGTTCTTTGAGTCACATTAGCTAGATTCTATATTTATGTATACACATATTGATCCACTGTGTAAAGTGTGACCAACTCTGGCACCGTTTAGAATAGAATCCATTGACACAACACCTGCTGAAACCAGAGCCATTTCGGTCACTGGGAATACCGACTTCTTGTCTACCTGGGGTTTGTTTGTTTGCTCAGTTAATCTTTGTCATCACTATCACCACCACCACCACACTCTGAGAAGACACACTGGAAAGTTTCTTAACAGTGTTTACTTTTTTTTTTTTTTTTTTTGGCATCTGGACTCACATTAATTCTAAGACCATATTTTATTCCAGACACTTTTGAGAAACTCATCTGGCTGTGAAGTGCGCAGTGATGAATATCGGACAGAATTTACCACGGCGCTGCAGCGCGTTGACTTATTCATGGGCCAGTTCAGCCACGTCCTCTTAACATCCATATCCACCTTCATTAAAGGAGACCTCACCATTGCCAATCTTGGAACATCCGAAGGTCGCTTCATGCAGGTAAATGCTTCCCCTGATGGTTTTAACCCTGTTCATGTAATTAATTTGTTCTTGGTTTTGCAACCAGGTGTTTCACCGATACTGCCTCAGGAAAGTCCAAGTAGAAACTAGAGAGACAGACTGAAAACCTGACAGGGAAGCTTGGTCCTTTCTTTACGAAACCCATGCTGTATTTTTATTAAGTTCTTGAAGCTTTCTATTTGAATTCAGTTGCTTTAATTTTCCAATCGAGAGTGGTCGTGATGTTTTTTTTCTTTCCATTCATAATTTCTATCACATGATTGGAAAATAAAATGAAACAATTAAGGCACTTCCAGGCGCTGTTTTCCTCTTTCAAGGGAAGCGACGGATCAAAGGGGTGCTATTGTGTGAACTCTGCGCCTCCTGGAGAAGAAACATTCCCATCATTGAGAAATATTGGCAGGCGTCAGGAAGGGCCATTATCATCAACATCTCATTGTAACTCCGGCCCTCCTGATTTTGCAAAACGGTGGGGTCAGACACAAAGAAGTTCAAATGCGGGGGAGGAAAAAAAAAAATCCCGATTTGTTAGCAAATGCTTTTAATGGATAGTAAAAGCGTTTTCAAGCAGACATTCTCATTCCAGACTTGATTGAAGTTGCCGTGTCTCCTAGATACAAGAACCCCAGCACTTTGCAGAAATTAAAATGCTCTTGCATCGGATCTGCTCCACGGGGCTAATAGCTCCTGGGCAGTACTTTCAGCATCAGTTCACCCATCAGTAGGCGCTTGATTAATGAAGAATGGCATTGACACTCGGGGAAATATTCAACTTCTACAACTCCTGGAAAATTCTTTGCAAGATAGGCACTTATTTCACACTCTTCTGGTAGAATTCATGTCCCTGAGGATAAACCAAAGTGATGATGATCTCCCTCCACTGGCCCAGCTGACTGTTCTGTATCTGTATGCTTTTATGAAACATTACTTTTTGATCGCTCCCATTTTTTAGCAACTCTGTCCATTTCTCAGGACTATATTTTAGAAATTGGGCCTAGTGGAGTTTTTTCAGTTGTCGGAGAGTAAATAAAACTTTCCTACCTCAAAACTTGGAACCCTGGTGGTGTCGTGAGGAAGAAGATGGCTGCCAAATGGAAAGCCGATGGTTCTGATCAACCCGCTGCTCCCGGGCAGGAAGATGGGCCCTGCGGCTTCCGTCAGACTTGGCAGCCTTGCCAAGGACAGGGCCAGGGCCAGTTCCACTCTGCCCTGAAGAGTCTCTCTGAGTCGGAATTGCCCACTGGCAACAGCTCTGGCTTTTTTATGTTTGATTTCTTTTTTTTTTTTTAAACTAAAAACTGACCACAGAGATATTTCTCTACTGGTCTCTCCCCCACTCTCATTTTGTCACCGTTAAGGACACGTCCACTGCGACCACTCCCCCCACCTTTTCTTCCTCCTTGTCCTCATTTTCATTAGTGTAATTAAATTTTTTTTAAGATTGTGGCATAGAGATAGCTACGGTGGGGGAGGGGGGGGTTGGGGTTGTAGTGTTTTTAAGGAATCCTGGTACCATAGTTACTAGTTGCAAGGTCAGCAGTTCAAAACATTGACCCTCTCCAAAGGAGAAAAATGAGGCTTTCTGCTCCATAAAGATGTAGACTCAGAAACTCACGTTGGGGGAAGGGGGGACAGTTTTATACTGTCCCACAGGGACGCTGTGAGTAGGCATTGGCACGGTGGCAGAGCTTTTCGGCCGGGGGCAGAGGTGGGGGGAGGGGAAATGTACTTTTCCTCTACCCTGAGTAGAGTACAGTTCTGTAGAATTCAAAAGAACTTGAAGGAAGACGGGCAGCACTAGCAACTGCTGATCCCTTTGTGTGCCGGCCTTGATCCTTGTGTTCATGTTTTGTCTAGTACCTCATGGATCCCGCGTCTTATTAGTAAACTTTCTACAGTCAATGCAGGTCTGATACCTTGTTGCTTAAAAGGTCCCTGGCCTCGTTCCAGACACTACAGCTATCATAAAACCCCATCTCTAAACAGGTTGTTCCAATAAGTAAATTCTCCTGGATGGCAAACCCACCCCTGTAAGTGATGCCACACATGCTAGCCTCCCTCACACAGACATGCTTTCCTCCTTGTCTCCAGCGTTTGTGTAATTGAAGTCACAGTACCGTAAAGTGACCAGATTTTCAGCCAGACACCATTGATTGGGGGAGGGGGGAGGAGAGGAAGGGAGATTTTTTATTAAAAATTTGATCTATATGGAAGAACAAAAAATTTCATAGAATGCAAAAATAGTATTGTAATATATTTATTTTAATTTTAGAATGCCGCAGGACACGGGACAAATGTTAAAAAGTGGGACGTCTGGTCACTTTGCAGTACCGTGACCTGTGTGCCCAGAAAAAGTTGCAAAGTTCCTTTTTAATTTTTTTTTCCCTTCCCGGAGACAGGTTATGAACAGCACAGATGTCCCTGATTTTTTTTAAGCACCTTTTATCAAGTCTGCATTGGGACCCTCCTCCCTCGGCCACCCCCGACTGATGAGGGGAGCAAAGGGCAGAGTCACACAGACTGTGCCTCGAAGGCATTAAAATGTTAGTAAGGGACAAAGAGCCAGTACGGAAGAGAACAACTGTGAGCCACCCCAACAAAAGGCAGTGGCAGCCCACTGAGGAACTGCCTCTCCCACACCTCTGAGAAGTCCACTCGGATCCACTTTCTAGAAAGAACCCTAAAGTAACTGCAGGATCAAACAGAATCAACCTCACTGGAAACCACTTTGTTTACTGTAAATAATGGAGGGGGGGTGGGGTGCGGAGAGGAGTCAGGCTAGTCAGGCTAGACAGGAGTCCGGGCTCCTGGTGAAGGCAAGACATGGAACCATCATCAGTCCCTTGCTACCTACCGCACTCTGTAAATGTTTTGACTGAGCTAAAGAGCCGAGCCTGTGGCCAGGCATTTGGTCATCCAGTGCCTGTTCTAGTAAATACTGCGGCACTTCTGTCACAAAACTGAACAGATAGCCCCTCCCGACTACCCCCCCCCCCACACACACACACACTCCAAAGACAGCTGCTGTGAAAAGGAACAGAAAAATGATTTTATTTCCTTCCTACTCTGAAGCCTAAGTGCAAAGTTGCTTTATAATTTTTTTCCCTCCCAAGAGTTTGCAGCTGTTTCTGCCTTTCCTGTTGTGTTTGTGTCGGGCTCTGCCTGGGAACGCTAGCAGGACCCCAGCTGTTGGCCCCAAAATGAATCGGTTATTTCAGGGGTTATTTGATTAGGGAGAATGATATTGTTTACCTAACAATGTTAAGTGTGTGGAAGAGAAGCATGGTTTTTTTTTAATCATGTTTCTAACATGTGAACATATGTAACGTATCTCCCACAGGTGCAGCCATGTCTAATTAAGCTGAAGTGCACATAGCGCGGGAGGTGGGGTGGGGGTAGGCCTTCAAAAAAATCCATGGAAAATGGAATTAAGAGAGAATGGAATTTTCCACAAACGTTGTGACACTCTCCTCCTGTGTAATATTTAGTGTCTCTGTGTAGTCCTGTCCATAGAGGTACCAATTTCAGAAACCATGTTTTGTTGATGTTGTTTCTATTTTTATTTGTACAATCATTCCTTGAGGCTACTCTGAAAGAGGAGGAGAAAGAGTAACGTGATAGCCAAGTACCAGATTACATGATGGACGTGAAAAAGGGAGACGGCGCATCTTACGCAAATGGGCGAGGGAGCGGATGTAGACAAGAAGTGGGGGAGGTGTGGGCTTTGGGAGAGGAGGGCGATTCTCATGAAGATCACAGGACTCATGGCAGGGTCTCCCCAGTCTCCCTTTTGAGGGCCTCCTCTAATCTACATCCAGCAACAGTGCTTGCTTGATTTCTCTTTCTTTCTTTTTAACAGCACTTGTATAAGGCCTTTAATCTCTCAATGCAGAGCATTTGCTATTAAAATATTTGTGCATGACCATCAGGCCAGGAGGGAGAGGCTTGAGGAGGGGGGTCGAAGCACAGAGGCTGCTTCATATTTAGCCTCAGAGACAAGCATGTGCCCCTCACCAGTGCCTGCTGACGGAAGGCCGCTGCCTGGGCTCTCTCTGTGTCTTTGGTATCATTCTTATGGATATCATCCTTCACCCCCTGCCCTGCTACTCCCCTCCCCAATTAGATTTACTGTGGTTTCCACCTGCCTGTTCCCCTCTGCTGGACTGGTGGCGTGTAACCTGGTACCAGTGGGTCTGTTCTGATACCTACAGAGCTAGCTGCCTGGGGTGACAGAGTTGCCCTGCTCCCCTCCTTCCCGCCCCCCCCCCCAATCGGGGTTCTCTTGGCCGCCACCTCTAACACAGGGTGGGGGGGGAGGGGGGTTGGGGGGGGGCGCCGAGAGAAACTTCCTGGTGTTCTTTCTCCCCCAGAGCAGCTGGATAGCTGTTAGGTTTCTTAGGTGGGAAATACCTCAGTTCTTGGCTTCACTCAAGAAGAAATTCACACCAGTCTGGTCTGTTTTCCTGGTCTGTGGGTTTTTATAAAGGACGGAAGAAGTGTCAGGTTTTGTGGTCACTGAACACAGGCAACCTTGCGGGACTGCCCACCCCCATGAGGCCAGAGAGACCTTGGCATGGGCTGTGAGCACAAGGACAAGAAAGGAAAAAGAGGGAGGTGATCTCCTGGGGGCCAGGTTTTTCGAGGCCTTTTGCTGGGAGGTGTGGTCAAAAGTATTGATTGTCCCCATTGGTTGAATTAAACCCACCTGGGCTTAGTTTGGGTCAACCAGATGCACTGTCCACCTGACTTGGCCTTGAATTGGCCCCTGTCTTGATGGCTGGCTAAACCTAGCCTGGTTCTCCTCCAGTGTCCTGTAGGTGTCTTCCAGACATGGAGAGGGACAACCCACCTGTCCCTGTCCTCTACCTAACAGCTTCAGCCCACCACCTTTGTGGTTAACACCTGAGGGTTTAACATTCCTGTCACCAAGGTTCCTTTTTCACTAGGACCCCTTGCTTGAGACTCAACTTAAGCAAGGAACATGACTGGGAGATTTCCCTACAAAGATATGGCGGCCATTCATCATGACCTTTACATATACAGCTTATGTTTGTCATCAGTGGGCCTGAGCATAATGTAAGGCGAATCAATCCATCTTTCCAACCCCTCTTGTATGAGGCCCTGGGACCCTAAGCCACCACCATGGCACGTCCATGCTTGGACCAAAAGCCTGTGGCATGCTTGGACTCAGCATGCGAGGTAGACAAGACCTTCAACTCTTCGTGCTGTGAGTGTCAGGCAGGGACACAGCCAGAGGAAACGTGAACTGCAGCAGCATTTCTCTTTAGGGCTTGCTGACCTACCTGCTTAGATGAAAGTATGACTTGCCTTTTTGTTATATTTGTACTAATGGAGTTAAATTCCTAAGAAAAGAGATAGGTAGATTTGTCATATTACTTTAAAACAAGATATGCATATGAGTGCTGAAATGGCTTCTGAATTAAAAAAAAAAAAAAGAAGCTACTATAAATAGGAAGGCGTTGGGTGGCACAGTGGGTTTGCCAAACACAGGTAGGTGTTTCAAACTCACTTTCCGCTCTGTGGGAGGAAGATGAGACTATTTCCAAAACTCAAAGCAGCAGTTGGCCTCTGTCCTATAGGGTCACCGGGAGTTGAAAGGGACTTGGCAGTGGGCTTATTATAAGTGACACATTGGGACTTGCCCACAACTGAAAACTAAGCTCTGGCCGTGGATAACAAAAAGCCAATTCACTGATTTCTGATGGGTTCTGACTCAGTCTACTCTAGGACAGAGTAGACCTGCCTCATAGAACTTCCAAGGTAATATTTAACAGCGTAAACTTAACAGTGATGTTAAGAATCATCATCACTTTCATTAACAAATCAGGGGAGACGTGCTGTGCCAGTCGTGTGACCTGACTGACATGGAGACTCCAGGAGGCACGACTTTCCTTGAACACACCGCAATCCACAGCATGCAAACAGCAGTGGGCAGTAAGCAGGTGCCTGGAATCATAAGCAAAGGTTCTGGGGTACCCCACACCTTGGGACCCTTGTTTTTCCCCAATTTTGTGGGAAAAAGTGTGTGTATGGTCTGTCAAAAATGGTAACAACTCTATAAAGAGTTTCTGAGATTTCAAATCTAAAATCAAGACTGTAAATATATACAGGGGCAGAAAGCCTACTTTTGCTCTCAATGAGCAACTGATGGGTTTGAACCACAGACCTTTGGCTGGTAGTCTAATGCTTATCCAAAAATGCCACCAGAACTTCTCAGTTGTATAAAACTGTGTTAGTCCGGGTAGACTAGAGGAACAAATTAAGGAACACACATATCGATATAAGGAAAGGCTTTATGTATAAGAGGAACAGGACATTGAGCCCAGTCCAGTTCAAAGTCTTAAGTCTGATATTAACCCATATGCCCGAAATCAGTCTATAAAGTCTCCTTCCAACTCATGAAGTCACAAGTCAGTGGGTGCAGAATTCAGGCTCTGGCAGGGGTCTCCCCATGGCTCCTCACTTCCAGGACTCAGGGTTCATCAACAGCAAAAGTAACTCATCGCTGGCAGAGGTCTCCATGTGGCCGACCCAGCTTCAGAGGTCTGGCTCCATCAGGGCAAAGCCGTGTGGTCTCTCCGCCGACTCCTCCAGCTTCTCAGACGCTGCCAGCTTGTCTTTTCCATGATTCCTCGTCTCTGAGACTAATTCCCAATAACTGGGGAACATAGCTTCTCATATTCACGAGGGAAATATCGTGAGATTTCCCAGAAGTCCCAGGAGAAAGTCATGCCCACATAGAGGCCTCATCGGCTACTCAATGACTATGTCCAGATTAATAGGCTAGACTCCACTCCTACATTTCAATCATAAAATTAGCATAAACTAACATGACTGCCACAAAAACCAAACACAAATTCATTACCATCAAGTTGAGGCTACCTTGGTCTCCTAAAATCAATTAATGAATGTTCTTGAAACATGTGCCTTACACTCTTTTGGCACACATAGAAATTGTAAGCATCCTAAATTCTAAACACCATGAACATAAATCCCAAGATTTGTTTTGTTTTGACTTATAGTGGCAGAGACAATTACAGTTTCTGGGTTGGGTACTTTTTTTAGAAAGAGTAGAATGTACTCTGTAGAGGACCATTGTAAGAAATGTATTTGGGACCAGTAGTATTTGAAATTTCTATCACTGTTAAAATTCAAAAAAAAATATGCAGTGATAACTCAGTTGTAGAATGGCCCCAAGCTCAAACTTTCCACAACTCAGACAGCAAAGTTAAAAAAAAAAAATCTGCTCAGTGTGTTTTTAACTCTGCTGGATAGTTCAGCGAAAACCTGACTTGAAAAAACCAAGGGTGAGTCGCATATGGGGTCTCACCATGGACACACAGAGGTGACCATGGACACACAGGGGTGGTGCTTCAGTCTAAGTGCTGCTCCCACACAGACCACACACAGTGCTTGTGTAAGTGCGGTGAAATATTCCTCATCATGCTTTTTGGTGCCATATGTGCATTAAATAGCGTAACCATGGCCCCAAAGGTAATGAAGTTCAGAAGAAAGCTCTGATAACCACGATAACATTACAGGAGGAAATCATTGCTTTGAATCAGGCCACTACTTGTCTGATTTGGTGACTGAACACAGCATGGCTTAGTTAGCCGATTTGGAGGAGGGGAAGAAAAGGGGGATTCAAGCAGCTAACATAGTGAAAAGTATGAAAATCGTTAGTCATGCAACAAAGAACCCAGGCCCTCAAGGAGGTTGAAAAGTGACTTAATGTGGGTAAATCAGAAACAACACAATGGCGGTTGCATATCTGAGACAGGGATATGAGAGATGGCTAAACCCCTCCATGGTGAATTGATAAATGTAATTTGGGGGCCTCAGAACCACTCTTTCTTATGGGAAAAAAATATGCTCTCTTCTCAAAATTTTTGGTGTTCAAATATGAATTTGGAACAAATTGAGATCTACAACCAAGGTATCACTGTGCTTCATGCATAAATTGTCTTAATTTATAATTCCTATATTTGATTTGGAAGCATAGATCATGTTACATTTATTTTTTCACAAATTTATGAGTTCCTTGGGTTTTATGGATATTTATTTTAAAACAAAGGGCTTCACCTGGTAATACATTTTAAGGCAGGTTTCTCATTGTTGACTTGTGTTGACTCAAGTCAGCACAAAATGACTCAAACCAGAGGTCATTTGCAGGACGGTAGTGACGTGACCAGAAATGGGAAATAAGCCCACTATTGTCAAGTCAATTCTGACTCAGCATCACAATACTAAGGAAAGTTGCTTGACCTTATGCATCTACCTGGCCTCACAGTCTCTAATCAATATAGAAGCATTTACATCCATTTAAAAAGAGTGAAGATAAAAAGGCCAGAAAACTTTGAATAAATTCAACTTCTTATAACCATTTTTTATTCTGCACTTCCATGACCAGTTAGCAAACTTCTTCTCTGTTTCCATTATCATTTTACTTATTTATTCTGGTTTCAGAATACTGGGTCTTTCTTTCATTGAAACCAGTAATTCTACCCTTTGTCTTCTGGCCTCCTTCAAAGACCCGTCCCTCTCATTCTGAAGAAGACAGTAAGACAGAAAGTCAGCGAGAAGCACAAGTCATCAAAAGGCATATGTTGAAAATACAGATTAAACTCTTGAATGTTGTCCAAATTCTGAAGCATGTGACAGTACCATTCCAAAACCAAGGCTTAAGTGAGCTTATTTCCCAGACTCTCAGGTACTTACACAACAGATATGCCTTTGGGACATACTTTTGGACCAGACCCTCTGGGGAGCTGCAGACACCAACCTGACTCCATGGGACACGCCCAGGGAGAGCCCCACTTGTTATTAATAGCACCATACTCCTTCCTCTCTCAGTGTGGTCTCACATTCCAATAATTTCCATCTTCTTTTATGAAGAATGAAGCATCTCATATACACAATCCAGGATTTTTCTTTTGGTCTTATTGTTTATGTTTGAAACAGTCTATGTAATACCCAAGTTCCCTTTCTATCGTTTCTGCCTAGAAATAGTATTACATATTTTTATTCTTATAAGAGGAGAATTTTCTTTTACCTTCAACAAGAGTAGATTTTATGTGGATCCTGTGCTTTTTATAACTCATGGAGTGGGAATTATAGAATACTTCATGATGCTTATAGAAAACCTGTACCAAGAGAGGGTCATTCAAATAGAACACAGGTTCCTTAACTTACTTGACCTGCCACTTCCATTTTTACAAAAATGCAAAAAATTGCTTAACCCACCCTGGCAATAAAAAATTTTTGTCTTGTAGTCTATGATCCAGGATAAAGTATAGGTTCTATATTTTAGTTACATTTCCACCCCCTGGATCTTTCTAGTACCTTCCAACATGTGATATTACCCACTTTGGGAAACACTGGTATGATATAACTGAAATATTCATACCAAAGTTAATATATTCTTTGGTCCCTGGAAAACCATATGAAGAAGAACTACATTAAATGTTTTCTAAAAGCCTGGCACTGAGGTCCAGCTGAGAACAGTGCACATGAAACTCTGGACGTACAGACTTGAGACCCACAGCCGAACCTCATTCAAAGAACACAATGCCAACAGGAATTCCAGTGGTTACTCATGTCTCTCAAAAAATATTAGAGGCTATAAACCATTGTTAGTCCATAGAAATTGGGCTGAAGTGCCTGCTTTGTCACCCTCTCTCGAGTGCCCTGTAACTTCTGGTGGTGCTTCCCTCTCCTTGGTCCCCCTCTCATAGACAGGCTGCCCCTTGGTCACCTCTACGCTCTGAGCAACTTTTGCTACCTCTGCAGAGTGTAGGATCCTGAAGAACATGCGTCATCTCCCCCCAGATGACTTCTTCTAGTGAGAATACATTTTTTTCTTTTTTTTCCCAGGCATCACTGCCCTCTGGTGGTGGGAGTAGGAGGAGAATGCATTCTTTTGTCTTCCTTTATTTCCCTAAGTGAGGTTGGAGGCTGCTATTGAGTGGTGCAGTTTCAGAAGTCCTGAGAGGGAACAATCTCTGCCCTCTATGGTTGCTGTAGTTGGGATTCACTTGGGAGCAGTGAGTTTTGTTGGGTATCTTTCTCCCTACTTTCAGCCTCTCCTGTCCTGTTGTAGGAAAGTCCAGTCTGGTCAAGAAGCAGCATTCATGACAGGTGATTTGGAGTGCTCAATGTTGGACAGGAGGATTGGGAAGAACGCCGTGAACCTCCAGAAGTAAACCAACCTCTTACTCAAGAAAAGCATTGATAGGGAAATGCAAACCAAACCCATAGTGAAGTACTGTGACACACCAGCTAAGCCAGGTATTAAAATACATGCACAGAAAGCAACAGGTGCTGGCAAGGATGTGAAGAAATCAGAACCCTCATGCCCTGCTGAAGCAAATGTAAGATGGGGCAACCATTGTGGGAAACAGCTTGGCAGTGCTTCAGAAGGTTAAATGCGGTCATGTCAAATGATCCAGCAATTTCACTCCTCTGTGTACACCCTAGCGAAATTAAAATAGGTAGGCCAATGTTTGTACGCCAATGTCCAGAACAGCAATTTTCACCACATTCCCCAAAGAAGGAACCGCCCACATGTCTACCAACAGATGACTGACTGTGGTGTATAAAATCTGGTGTAGCTATCCTTGGAAATAGTCTTCAGCAACGAATAGAAGTGAAGCACTGATACACACTACCACGTGAGTAGAGCTTGAGAGTGTTAGGCTTAGTGAATGAAGCTAGTTATACAAAAGGATACATTGTACCGACCCACGCATATGGAATGACAAGAAAGGGAGAACCCACAGAAACAGACAGATGATTAGTGGTTGGTTAGAGGTTGGGAAGAAGTAGATGGGAGAAATAAGGAATGGATGCTTATGAGTATAGGGGTTTGTTTTTATTGGGGATTGGGAGAGGTGATGAAATTTTCTAAAATTGATTTTGATGTGTTACACAACTTGGTAAAAAATGACAAGTGATACACTCTTTTTTAAAAAAAGAAAAAGTAGTGTGAGTGAAGACAAAAAGCCACTACCAAAATCTTCTGTTAAATTGCATTCCCCATTCTTGAAAGTAAATTCTAAAATAGTTCAATGAAAAATAAAAACACTCTAGATAGGTTGGGGAAACCTAACCTTCCCATATTTGTAAAGGCAAAATGACTTTGTTCGGGTTTATCATTTGGGGGCTAAGCCATAACCTTATTTTTTTAACATTTGTATCTTCCCAGTGTCCTCTCACAGATAATTTGATAACATAGACTCAACAGTCAAGTAAATTCAGACTCTGCATTCTCCCCATCCCCCAAAAAAGAAAATTTAGTCAAAAAAAATATTTATCTTCTATTTTCAGGAGCACTAAAGAAAAAGATCCTGAAGTATAAATAATTGTCATAGACACATTAGAAACTAAAAAGATAGTCACCAGTCTTCTACCTCATCTTGGTTTTTCCAAGATCACCAAGTGATCTGTCATAGAAGTTAAATGTAGATGCTGAGTGCACTTCCATCTTCAGAAATATTTCCATGACAACCAAAAGCAAGTCCTAATTTCTTGCACATGATGCTTCATTTTGAGGATTACAGTGGTTCCTTGACCACTTAGAATTAGCAAAAGTGCCAAGTAGGATGCCCTTGTTGGCACTGTCATCCCTTTCATGAGGGTGACCTGCAGAGGGAGAAGGGCTCGTGATCAAGGGAGTAGGCACGTGAGTCGGTGAAACAACTTGGGCTCCACATTCCAGTCCTCTCCCTTCTCTGCCTCACCTCCTGCTCATCTCTCACGTGTCCCATTTCCTGTACCAGGAAGCCCTGACCCCAGCCCCTTATGGAAAGCTGAACTTCGCTAGCTCTGCTGATAAAATTCTCTGTGTCCTCGAAAACCGAGATGCTCCCTTTCTCTCCTTAGGCACACTTAACTTGTTCAGCCAAGATTACTGAAAGGAGTATTTGGCGAGGCAAATAGATTGCAAAATTTATTATAATGCTTTGACTCATGAGTGGCTCTTGGGAGCACAGAGTTGAAATCTGTCCTTGGTGTTTATTCGGTGTTTAGGGAGAGGCAGTGTTTCCTAGAGGCCAAGCAGACAGATTCTGGTATTCTATCCAGCTCCTGGGAAGTCTGACTCTTCAACATTCTAGAGCTCAAATCCTCTGTCTGATTTTCTTTAAGGAAAATAAGAGCACCGTACCTCAAAAGATTGCTGTGGGGAGTGAATGACTCAGGTATCTGTGAAAGGGTTTCACAAAGTTCGCGGAAAAACATGATTAAAAGATAATAGAATTTTTCTACAAACAGTTTTAATTCCCCTCAGACAGATAAGAGCTTTCATAATAGGTCACCAAACCAGGATTTGTACTAAGCGCTTTAAATGTAAAGGAGCTTCAGAAAGTTCATGTAAAATCCTAATACCTTTTAATACCATTTCTATGAACTTTCAGAAGTCTCCTTGTGTGTACATGTGTGTCTGTGTGCACCTGCATGATCCAAAGGCTAACACACTCCGCTACTAACCAAAAGGTTCAGTTAGCGACCACCAATGGGGGCCTCTCAGCAGAAAGGAGGAAGGAAGGTCAAGCGATCTCCTTCTGAAAAATCAGCCACTGAAACCCTGGGAGGGAGTTCTACTTGAACATATGTGAGGGTCCCTTGGAGTTGGAATCAAGTGTGTGGCAACACACACATACACCAGAAAGTACATAGAGATTGTCTGTCTGTCTGTCTGTCTGTCTGTCTACCTCCTTTCTTCCTCCCTCCCAACCTAACTACCTGCTCCCTGGACCAAAAGACTTGGGAAGGTGCCCTGAATTCATCAAGCGAACAGATGCTGGATTCCAGAGGTATAAAGAAGTCTATAGGAAGAGGGAGGGAGATTTCACCCCTACAGAGAAATGAGTATCTAGAGGAGCTTCTAGAAATTAAGAAAAGTCCACTGTCATTGATTCTTTTCTGACTTGTGGTGACCCTCTCGGGAGTCTTTCACTGGTGGAGTGGCCGGCAGCCAATATCAGCCAGCAGCACCACCAGGGTTCCTTGGCGATGGAGAAGGGATGGCGTGGCGCAGCTCCTACTGACTGTGCAGGGACTTGGTGCCTGGGCAGCTCCAGCAGCCTGAGCACTGTGTAGTCAGTACGCCCAGCGGTGCCTGCTCATGGAGACTGCGCTCAAAGATAGCCTGAAGGCCCTGGTCCTGGGCATGCGGGAAGAAGAGCAAGCCAGTAAACAAATCAACAGCAAGAAATGGCCCCAGTCATGACTACAAATAAATTCTAAAGTAATGGGAATTTCCCACTAACTTTTCAAGGCCCCTTGTATATCTATCATGCAACTTTTGCCTGTTCGGTTATTGACAGGCTTAAACCTTATTGACAGCAATCACAAGAATCTGTTTGCAAACATACCATTACATGATCCATGTACTTTACCCATGACCACTATCCTCCACCACCCACTTTCTCTGTACTGACCCTAGTAATGACTAATAAACTTTGATATCAATTTTAAAAAGGGGGGTGGCTCATTATAGGCACAGGAAGTTCTATGAGAAAAAAAATAAGCCGTGAGGGTGAAAGGGGCACTGGGAGGTGAGTGCTTGTTGTGTCTCAGGTCTGAATAGAAGGAAGAAACAGTTAGGCAGAGACAATGCCAACAGCTGAAGCCAGGCCTGCAGTGATGAATAATCCTCAGTGAAGGAAGAAGTGCAGAGGGCGGGCGGAGGGCAGTAGGCTGTTTCTGTTTTGGTTTTGATTTTGCATGGAAGAAGTTTTTGTTTGACTGTTCTGTTTTCCACCTTTCAAGTGCTTGACAATAATGAGGAGATAAGAAAATAAGGTGTGGGGGCTAGGTGAATAAAAGAAAACAAAACCACGAGCTGGTGAACACCAAAAGTGAATCCAAGATTGCAAGCAGAAGCTAGATGCTTTGAAATCAGGGATTTGGAAGTCTGGCCACTAGGTATTGTGCTCATGCTCCGTGCTCAGGGAGGTCCCCGTGGTCAGGGAGTCCATTCTGATGAACAGGGGCCCTGTCAGACAGGGGAGGGCTTCCCCATAAAGATTGTACAGATGTGATCTTCACAGACATAGACTCCGACTTCTTTCCCCGGTGGAGTGGTTCAAACGAAAACCAAACTTAATTGCCATTGAGTTGACTCTGACTCACAGCGACCCTATTGGACAGGGTGAAACTACCCCTTTGAGCTCCGAGACGCTTCCTCTTTTTTGTTTTTGGTTTTGTTTTTGTTTTGTTTTGTTTTGTTTCATTTTATTGGGATCTCATACAACTCATATCGCAATCCAGATATCCATCCATTGTGTCAAGCGGATTTGTACATCTCTTGCCATCATCATTTTCAAAAGATTTTGTTTCAACTTGAGCTCTTGGTATCAGCTCCTCATTTTCCCCTCCCTCCCTCCCAAACCCTTGATACTTTATAAATTATTATTATTTTGTCATGTCTTATACTGACCAATGTCTCCCTTCACCCACTTTTCTGTTACCCGCTCTCCCCCCCCCCCCCAGGAAGGGGATTATATGTAGATCATTGTGATCAGTTCCCACTCTCTCCTCTTTTCACAGGATTCCTTTAGAGAGATGTGGTCATTGAACTTCTCTTCACTGTGCCAGGCGAGGTCACAGATCCCTACTTGGCCCTTAATTTAAGAATAACAATCATTTCCATCCTTCTCCACCCCAACCAACTGGCCTTTGACCTGTCATTTAACTTCTGTGCAATCCCGCCAGCCAGCTTCATGGCAGTGTTTTGAAAGCACTGAGTGTTTGGGGTGGAACAAATGTGAGAAGGGAAAAACCTGGTGTGTAACCTCTCTGTGAGCTCCGTTAGTTTCCCAGTCGACAGCCCACTCCCTGGTAGGAAATTAGGCCCTTTGGGAAACTTCCCAAATTATATCAAACCCCTCGACTTCGTTATTGGACTGAAGAAAAATGTACCACTGGGCCCTGAGAGCGTTGACGTGTTGAGGTCGGCTTGCCTGGAAGACTTTGAGGTTAATTACGACCATGCTTAACTTTCATTTCCATTTTATTAATGAAGTAGGAAGGATGGTTTGTCACCGTATTCTCACAGAGGCCCATGCTTGTCCTGGGACTTCCTTCCCCTGACAAGCAAGTGCAGTCTTCCAGGTGAAAGACTATTCAGAATGCAGGGCAATGTCTCAAAATCCACTTCAGCCTCCTGTTCCTAGGGAAGCTGCAGCCTGGGTCCCAGGTGTCTTGGAAACCCTGTTGTTGTGAGGTGCTGGGGAGTCCGTTTGGACTCACAGCACAACAGAACCAAAAGCCACACGACCTGTACCAGCCTCACCCTCGTGGCTGTATTCGACCCAGTATCAGTGCCTGGTCATCTGGGTTTTACCCGAATCAGTAGTCACAGCTGCTCTGTGGAACAAAGGCAGGACTTTCTACTCCCAGAAAGTGTGGTCGTCTGCGAAGCACACAAGCCGATCTGCCCTGTGCTTTAGAGTCACAGGCACATGGACTCAGTGACAGTAAGTTTGTTTGGGGGTCTTTGATCAGCGGAGTCCCTGGATGGGGCAAATGGCCCAGGGCTCACTTTAACAACCAGAAGACAGAAAAGCTGGGCGAGCCCCTTCCCACAGATCACCCCCATGGAAGACCCTGCGGAGCCCAGTTATATGGGTCTCCATGAGTTGGAATCACCTCCATGATGGTTCCGCGTGGTCTTTGGTCACAAGCTCTGGATGATGAAAGTGGTATGTCTCCTGTTTCTTGAGTGCCAGGAATAGGACACACAGCAATGGCGTGACAGGGAAGTATCCAAATCAGAAATTTCCGAAAGCAAGGATGGTATTAGACAGCAGACTCTGCCTACACGGCTTTGTTAAAACCACCAGACTGGGAAGCAGAACTGTGTGTGTAACGTAAGCTAGTACTATATCATGAGACACTGGTTTTTAAAGCATCCAGGACATCCTGTTAGAGGAGATGGGCCTATCCTGATCTCAGAAGATCTATCAGTAAGATAGAAAAGCAGCCAAGTCCACTATGTCAAAGAAAAATGGTCCGATGAGAAATGTCAGGAAAATCAATTAAGCATCACCCAGAATCCTGGTAAGTATTCACGGTCTTCAGTCCTGGTAAGAATTTTGGCTGCTCCCGATGCTGGTACAATAGTGAAGGTTTGCTGCAGGTATTGGCTGATGAGGGGTAGAAACCATTAAAACACAGGCATTCAACTTGGTGGAGGAGGGAGCGGACTAAATGTTTTCAGGCGAGAGATTGACAGCTGTCGGGTCTTGAGTTCAGACCCTCATGTTCTCTCTGATCTGTTATTGCCATTATCGTCTGTATTTTCCACTTTTACGTGAATTGAGCCGGTTGGGAAAAAGAGTGTTTTCTTTCTGTCTGTCTTTTCAGGTTGTGGTTTCTCGACCCGAACCGTGGACTCCTCACGTGGACTTCCGCCTGGACTCCCATGCAGTGTCTCCAGAGGTCATTGTGACGCACCCAGGAAACCAAAATGGCTATACCCTGGTTGTCACTGGGAAGAAGGTAGTGCCCCCTAGGGTGACAGCCAATGCCATGTGGTTCTTTTTCTCACTTCTTTCTCACACTCCCCCACCCCCGCCTCCACCCACCCCCCACCCCCACCTCAGTTAGCTTCTTTCTTAACGCTGTCAGAGATATCTTGAAATCACATCACATTACAGTTTTGTTCAAGGAATAGGGACTTCTCAGACCTGGGGGAGATTTTCTTCCTAGTAGGCAGGTCCCCTTTGGGCCTGTACTTCTCAATGAGAAAAACACATGGACCCCATGGAAGAACGGATTCTGCATCTGCATATTTTAATCGGATCCCAGCTGGTAATCCCTCTTCTCAGTGAGAAGGAGGTGCCTCTTGATGCCGGAATGATACGCAAACTTCCTTCACTTTTTCTAGGAGTTCCAGTGTGTCTTCCAGCGGCTGAAATGATACTGTCTTGTTATTTTAAACGCAGGAAAGACCATCATTCCTAAGCCTCTAGTGAATATGATTAGAACTTCTGATATTGCCACAACAGTGATTGTATTTGCCTAGCAGTGAAGTTATCTTCTATCATGTGGACCCACAAAAGAAGGCAGAAATTTTCTTTTTTCAGTTTTTGAGTTTGTTTGGTTTTCTTTAATCATCCTATCCTGGTCATATGGCTGGCAAGTGCTACGGACAGTCGAGTCTACACAAGTTTCTGAACACACCTCTTTTGTCTACTCGGAGTGGACCTGAACAGACAAAGCTCTTGCTCTCACTTTTCTCCGCAGATAACCAAGATCCCGCTGGATGGGCTGGGCTGCAAGCATTTCCAGTCCTGCAGCCAGTGTCTCTCGGCTCCGCCCTTTGTGCAGTGTGGCTGGTGCCACGATAGGTGTGCCCACAAAGAGGAGTGCCCCAATGGCACATGGACTCAAGAGATCTGCCTGCCTACGATTTATGAGGTGAGAAGCTCTATGAACCAGTGTGTGTGTGTGAGGGGGTGGGGAGGGGAGGAGGGGGGAGGATGGGGGAGGAGCGGGAAGGTGTCAGGAAGCGCCAGTCTCACTCTTAAAAAGAAGCCCAGTCTCAGTTCACTCATCAGCCAACACACCGTGTCTCCCTCTGGGTTCTACCCAGGGCTGTCATTTGGCACAAACCCCTCATTTTGTGCCCCACGTGCTCACATCACTCTCACTAATGAGACTCTCCTTGCCCGAATGGCCCGGCTGGGCAGCAATGCTCAGGCCTCTCCCTCCTGACTCATCTGCCCTCTGATCCTTCGGCAGCCTTCCTTATCTACCCGGAGGTTTCTCCACACAATGGCTGCACCAGAACCCCTAAGCTGAACCCTGCACACCAGTGAGCCCAGATAAGCTTGTGCAGGTCAACAAGAAGTTTCTTCCTGCCAGAAGGCCTAGAGAGATGGTGGCCCTGTCTGATCTGGTGAGGGAAACATGGGAGTTCAGTGGGCAGTCAACATCCATGAGTGTCTGCGTGCCTCTCCTTACAAGGGTCCCACGTGCAGACTTCTCCAACGACCACAGTCACATGTATACTTCTGGGAAACATTTCCTCCTCTAATTCCTCCCAGTGTTCTCGACACGGAGGAGATGCAGTCACCAGGACAAATGGACTTCCTGCTGTCCCAGAACAGAGGTTCCAGCTGTGGTCTTGAGCTGTAATGATACTGAGGCCCGGTCACAAGCCCCCCACTCTTGACTTTGTGTCCACATGTATTTGACACTCTAAAAAAATCACTATGATAATTTCTTATGTCTTAATTCAAATGCATTTTGCTTGAAAATACTTCCCTGGTGTGAGGACTCACAAGGTATTTCCTCTGCCTGCAAGCTGGACCATTGGATGTTAGCAAATGGGTCTTGTGGAAGATTCAAGTTGAAGGTCTCCAGTGCCTGCTCCAAGCCCATGTAAACAGGGTGTGTGAGTGGGAACAAGAACCAGCCCCAGGCGCATGGCTGGTTCCATTTAGTTACGGTTTAAGGCAAGATTTGTACTGGGTGAGTGCGTTTTCACCAAATCAGGTAATGTGGGGTGTAACACAGCTAAGACATAGCTGGACTGTCCAGAGCATAAGCGCAAAAAGAATTTTGAAAAACCAAACAAACTTACATCTACACTGTGGCATTTATGCACTTTTAAAATTTGACCTTGTATTGTTGTATCTATGCAGCATTAAAACACAAGTCATTTTATACTTTTATAAACACACGGCCTTGGCAACTTGAGACACTAGAAATCTGAACTCAGCTATCCTATGAAAGCGATATGGGGATTGTGTGTGTGTGTGTGTGTGTGTGTGTGTGCGCGCACGCACAAGTTAATCACAATTTCAAGAATAGCCAAGTTGGAGTTTTAAAAAAGGAAGCAACTTGATAGTCTGGTTCAATGAAATATTTAGTTTTCATGGACGCGCATCCATCTCCATAAGCAATATTAAAATGGCTAAAGTCGGAGTCACCATGTTAGAATTTTCCAGAGCCAGGGAAATCTCATCATTTTCCCAATCTCCCTCTCTTACTGTCCATCGTGCCAGCCCTCCATACGTGGTACTTTTAAAAGGTTCTGTTGTTCTGCCCATGCGTCCTTGGGCCTCGGCCTATCCCGCTGGAAGGAAAGCAGAGCTTCGAGTCCATAAATCCCTTTCAGTTCATAGTTGTTAGGAAGATTTCATGCTGCACTGGACCATGACATTCCAAATTCTCGCTGCAAAAAAAATAATAATAAAACAGATTAGTCATCTCTTTTCTTTATCTGTCTCAAGCTCAGTGGACACAAAACCCCGTTAATGTATAAAGTTTCACTTTCCAATAAAAGGATGTTGAAAGTTAACCTTGTTTTACAAGGCCCCCAGGTTCACCCCCTAAAGTTCTCTGCAGTTCCACCCAGCACTAATTTCAAGATTGCAAGTTCATTTTTGTTTGTTTCAAGCTTGTGATCGTATCTCCTCCTTAAAGAATGGTGAGAAATATTTTGGAAAAAGAAGAATACTCTCCAATGTATTCTCAATTTATTGGGACAGAACCTATCCCACCTCACGGATTGAATTCAACACCCCCCACTCCCCGTCCCCAATGTCACCCTCAAAAAAAAAAAAAACCTCCCTGCTATAGAGTTAGTGATGCCTCCTAGAAACCTTAGAGGACAGGGTAGACCTGCCCCTGTGAGCTGAGACTCACTCTTTACAGGAGTAGAGAGCCCCGTTTTTCTCCCACAGAGCAGCTGGTGGTTTGGAACTCCTGACCCTGTGGAATTCCACCCCACCCTAGTGACATAGGACATAAAACAACAATTGCTCGATCAGAAGACTGATCTCTTGGGCGCGAGGGTAGGCCCTACGGTCACTAATGTATTTGTGACTGTCCCTTACTGAAGAGAATCTCACATTGTGAATTGTCACGTGCACCTACTTTCCTAGGTATGACGTTGATGGGTTTTGAAAACCAGCCTTCCCACTATGGTTGCAGTTGCCCATCAGCACTGTGATCCTTCACCTGTGAAAGGCCATCACTTTTCTTGGGGCGGTTGGGTCTCCTACCACCTTATGCTAGACAGCCACTTACTGCCCCCACCCCCACCAAGTTCCTCTGCCCTCCACCGTCACTCATTGATAGCCGTGGGACTTATTAGAGCTCTCCAAGGGGACATATAGCCCAAGCTACTTCCTTCTCCTTCCACTATCAGCATGATGATTCCCCCATAAACTTGATCAGGGGAAGGAGGGAGGACGTTGGGTGTTCCTGTTTATTATGGTCTCCCACTCTAGAGAAGAGAGGCTCCCCAAGGATGAATCTTACTGAAGTTTTATGATCTCTTTTATAATGCCAGTGCACCAGGCCAACAGTTCGCAGTGTCTTCTCCCAAAGCATCCTCCAACACCTTTGCATGGACTAGAAAATAGTGGTGTGTGCGTGGGGCAGACTTGGCTCTTTCTGTGGAGAGAGAAGAGGATCCAGCCGGTGGGGCCGGGCTGGGTTCTACCATGGGCAGCTGTTTTCAGTGCGGAAGCCTCCTCGTTAGAAGAGGGGACAGCAGCTGTGTGACTGCCTCTGGCTGAACAGAGGCCTGGAAGACTTGGATGTCTTGTTCTCTCCTACTGGATTTCTAACATAATAATAAACAGATTATGCCCCCTCGCCTCAGCAGTTCTTATGTAGTTAGGTATGAACGAAGTACATTTTTATGAAAGGCATGAGTGTGTAATGGATTTTATGGGTAAAATGGCTATCATAAAAACATTAAGCTAATACTTTAAAGGGGTTCGGTAACAAGGATAAAGTGGAAATTTGTGAGTTTGTGATTATTTACTCAGGAGGAATAGGAATGTTTGCAAATTGGCATTTTGCTAAAAGCCCTTTTAGATACTTTAAGACTTTCACTAGCTAGGCAATAGCAAACACCTTTACTGGTTTTGAATTGAGTCTCCCCTGGTGCTGTATTTTCCCACCATTGTACTTTACAGCACAATTTACAATGTGTGTCTCCCCCCCCCCCCAAAAAAAAAAAGCATTTCCTTTCTCAATTGTCCTGAAGTTACTGAGGAGAAGCTTATTTTTAACTTGGAAGTTTGTTTTGTTCTTAATCATTTTTGCCTGGAACCAGTTGTCTTATGGAGTTCATAATAGCCTAGTGCTGTCTTATCTCAGAGTTCTCAAAGTCTCACTAGTAAATGGCCAATTTTACTTCTATCACACACAAGTGAGCCTCCCATAACAAAATGAACCTGTTATTTATTTAATTGCGGACATGAGGTAAAATAAATCCTAGAAATGAGATGGAAGAAAATGCCAAGGAAGACCATTAGAATTCTTGTTGCTCTTCTTGTTGCAGTTCTCTCCCGTCCCATTTTTATCTGTTTCTGATAGAAATAGTGTCTTGTGTGTATGAAATACTATATAATTTACCAAACTAACAATACCAACAGATAGAGGCAGCCCTGAACCCCAGCAGCTGCTCGCTGAAGTGTCCGTGGCATTCCTCGAAGAGAGTCCCCCTTCCACAGGGCTGGTGAGTTTGAACACCAACCCTCAGGTGACCCACAACCAGGTGTGCCGCTTGAGGATCCATGAACCAGCTGCTGTGGCTCTGCAGTGCCTTCAAGTTCGTGCCGACTCCCAACATCAGAAGATAGAAACATTGCCCCCTCGCGCACCATCTTCCTCATAGCCCAGGGGTTCTCAGTCTTCCTCATGTCGCCACCCTTTCGTACAGTTCTTCAGGTTGTGGTGACCCCCCCCCCAACCCCAAAATGATGACCATTGCTACTTCCTAACTTCCTTTTGCACCTGTTCAGAATCAGGTGACCCCTGTGAAGGGTCACTTGACCCCCAAAGGGAGTGGGAACCACAGGTGGAGGACCAGTGCCACAGCCACTGTGATCAATTCATTTCGTTGGCGGTCTTCCTCTTTTTCACTCCCCCTTTGCATTGCCACGCATGATGCCCCTTTCCAGGGACTAGTCTGACCTCCATGGACGAAGTCTTGCCATCTTCCTTTTTCAGGAGCATCCTAGTTGTGCTTCTCCCAAGACAGATTTGTTTGTTCTTCTAACACTGCACGGCACAGTCAATATTCACGGCCACTACATAATTCAAACGCATTAAAGCTAAAGTGACCGAACGTCCTGCTTTTTAACAATGTAACAACATCCCACGGCATTTTAAAATTAAAGTAAATGTATTACAATACTGTGTTTGCATTCTATGAAAATTTTTGTTGCTCCATATAGACCAAATTTTTAATCAAGAACCCCCACCCCCACCTACCTCAGTCCATGGTGTCCCGCTTAAAGTCTGGTCACTTTAATCAATGCTGACCAACTGGTGTCAGATGGCTTTGCATCAGAACAGACTCGACAGGGAGTGAAAAGGTGTCAAACAAGAGAAAGAAAGGAAACACTGAAGTGAAGAGTGAACGCGAATTCTAGAGGTCAAAATGATCTCCTCGTGTATTTGTTGGTGCCTGGCACGTACCACCTATTGCTGAGCAGTGCATCCCCAGGTGTCGGACCCCATCTGCGCTTTACTGGGGGTTTAGTGCCTGGAGTTGGGGGAGATGGTTCTAGGCCTTTCTTTCACGGGATCTCTGGGTGAATTCAAACCACCAGCCTTTCAGGCCTCCGCTGAAGATGTTAACCATTGGTGTGCACGGCCCAGAGAGGGGCTTCTAAGAAGTGCATGCCCACTGAATGAAAGAATGAGTGGCAGCTTTGTGTGGAAGCTCATGCATGATGATGCTGCTGAATGCAACTGGAGCACAGGAAACAGAAATAGGGATTTTCCCCTGTGACTTTCTCCAATGGCGGGTCAAACCATAGCGACAAGACAGTGGGGCCCAGCCAGCTGGTGCGCAAAGCTGGCAGGACCTTGACCTTGAGAGCTCCTGAAGGAGTTTTGATGGGAGTTTGGTCTGGAGGTCCATGGAAGCTAGAACCAGTTTGCATTGTTGGAACCAAAAATCTCTGGGAAGTTATAACCAAAATCCCTGGGCGATTTGCTTCTGAGAGGCCCAGCCAGCCTTCTTACCCTCCCAAGGCGAATCTGCTCTTGTTTCATGAGTAGTTTACATGTTTCTTGTAGGGTCTCTGAAAATGGTCACTCCTTGCCTTTCGTGGAAATTCCATTACATGAAATAAAGTTGGAAGAATATGACCTATTTCGTTTAATATATATCTGTATATCCTTAGGTACTTAAGATTCTTTCAAAAAATTCTTTCATTCTTATTTTTGTTATTGTATGAAAGATCATAATGTAGTAGATTGTTTGTTATCTGTTTTTTGCCTCATTTTTTTTCTTTTTTCGTAAAAGCTCTGTGTTGATCTTGCAGGTTTTCCCAACTAGCGCACCCCTTGAAGGAGGCACAGCGTTGACCGTATGTGGCTGGGACTTTGGGTTCAGGAGGAATAACAAGTCTGATTTCAAGAAAACCAGAGTGCTCATTGGAAATGAGAGTTGCACCTTGTCCTTGAGCGAGAGCACACCAAATATGTAAGAATCTTAGAGCACTTCTCTGCACATGAACTTTAAGACGCCAGGGTTTGGTTTTTGTTTGTTTGTTTGTTTAGGGTTATTGTAAAACTTACTCCTTAAGTACAACTCTTGATCTAGATATCAAATCTCTTCTGGAGTTTGTTCAGGTTTGCTTTCAACCCTTCTCTCCTCATAAGGATTCAGCAGGGAAGGGACAGATTACCCATATGGTTGGGGGAAAGATAGATAAAAAATCCAGCATCTCAGAAGTTTCTTAATAACCACCAATGTAACAGATGTTCAGAAGTAGTCTGGATAGATGTGGAAGAGTGACTTCAGTGAAGCCTCACAATGCAGAGATGCATTGTAAAAATCAGTAGCCACATAAACCCTCCTGCTCTAAATTTACCTTCTAAAACAGTTGTTTTTTTTTTCCAAAACAGGTGATACTTTTCTCTCCTGTGAGTACTGGAGTGACCCAGGGGGTTGGGGATAGCAAAAGCAGATACCTATGCTTCATCCTGGCATATGGGCTAAAGTACAAAGTTTTTATTGCTAAGGGGGCACTGAGTAATAGTTTTTTTAAATAAAAATGGAGTAGTAGGCCAAGTGAGTTTGGGAATGGATGGTATAAATCTTGAAAGTGTAGTGAAACAGCTGAATCATATTTTCGAGACTCACTTTTTAAGATGAGCTTGGATTTGTGTTCAGTTCATATTTCTTGGCACCATAATATAGAGGGTTCATTTCATTTAGCATCTCCAAGTCCTTGAAGGGGAGGGTCCTGGTCCAAATACTACATGAAGGGGGAACTGACCTTGTATGATGGAGCGTGGACTAGAGAGGCAACCCCAAGGGCTTCCCACTCAGCTCTCCTGACCCAAATCCTGGGCTTTCGTGGTTACATTGTCCATGGTCCTTCTCAATAATTCCTCAATCTCAGCGTGAACAGAGGGTTCAGAAATGATCCATATCTACCATCTGCTTCATGTTTTATTGACAGGTCTTCACGGTACTTAGTCTAGGGAGTGGACTTCTTATAGATAGTAGAACTGATTCTAAGTTTTCTAAACCTTCTCATTGTGCTCAAACTAAATATCAATTCATTTCACGTTCAGTTAGCTTAGTGACCAAAAGTAAATAACTCTAGAAATCTCCCTTGCAAGGTCTCTAAAATTCTTAATCATTGCATTATGAGTCAGGGCCTATACTAATAACGTTTGATTTATTCTCAAATACATATTGAGTAAGGAAAACAAAATGTATGCATGCATGTTGATGACTACACTACGATTAAACTCTCCCTCTGGCATCAATGCACGGCTGCCCTCTGTGGGTCTCCAAGGCCATGGAGTATTACAAGAGCAGACAGCCGCCCTGTTGGAATGGCTGACAGGTCTTGAGGCGCTGACAGCAGTCCCACCGGGACTCCTTATGTCTCAAGATTACTAATTCAACAGTAGTTCTATTCAAAGTTCGTTCTTTTTGCATTTTTTTAAGTAGTGGAGACAAGCACATGACAACTATAACTACAGAAAGGTACCAGTTGTCAAACTTTAATGAAGAGATGCCAGTCATTGTCGATCACCCCACGATTGCTTCACCAGTTGTTGAAATGCCATCTCATCGTCTTAAGTATCCCAAACGATAAGAAGTCCTGGAGGCATAGTGGTTATGTGTTGAGCTGAAAACCTCACAGTCACCAGTTCGAAACCCTCAGCCAATTCTTGGGAGAAGACAAGGCTCTCTATTCCTATAAAGATTTCCAATCTTGGGAACTCACCCCCCCCCACCCCCCGCCGGTGCGACCCCCCAGGACAGTTCTGCTCTGCTTTATACGGTGGTGAGGAGGCGGAATCAGCTCCCTGGCAATGGAGTTGGATTAGGTTTTATGACAAACATGGCCCCTGCAGTTTTGTTGACTTAGATTTACATGATGGTGTCTTTTTAATTGGTGAGGTTAGACTAATGAGTTTTAACATTTCCTGTTTTGTTTGTACATATAGTTAAAATACGGTCAGAATTCAGCTTTGCATAATAGCACAAAAATAAAATATGCATCTTAATAATTGCCAGGAAACCATGCCTACTGCTTAGAGTAGTTAGCTCAAATGTGGAGATCATTCATATAGTCAAGAAAGAAAACATATGTAATGTATTAAACCTTGCTTTTTCTTTCTTTCTTTCTTTTTCTTTTTTCTTTTCTTTTTTTTTTTTTTTGAGTGGTTTCCCCTAAGCATTCGTTCACTCTCTCTCTCTCCTTTTTGTAATCATTTTGCTGAGGGCTCATGCAGCTCTGATCACAATCCATACATGTATCCTTTGTGTCAAGTACATTTGTTGCCATCATCTTCTCAAAATATTTGCTTTCTACATGAGCCCTTGGTGCCAGCTCCTCATTTGAAGCCTTGCTTTTCCCAGGTTGAAATGCACCGTTGGTCCTGCCCCAAGTAGGCATTCCAATCTATCCATCGTTATCTCGAATGTTCGAAGGACAGCGCAGTATAGGACATTTTCCTATGTGGTAAGTCTCAGCATTACTTTTCTCCTGAACCTTATTATTATTATGTAGTTTACTTCACTACCATAGATTAACAAGCTGCTTTATTTTATTTTTGTATCTCCCACTCAGGATCCTATAATTACAAGTATTTCTCCAAGTTATGGCCCGAAGGCTGGTGGCACTTTGGTTACTTTAACTGGAAAGTACCTTAACAGTGGGAATTCCAGACACATTTCAATTGGTGGAAAAACATGTACTTTAAAAAGGTACTGTTTATGTTTCGTGTTTCATCAGTCAAGTTGGATTAATAGCTGTACCTAACTAGGTTTTGTGTTTCATCAAGCAAGTTGGATTAATATCTGTTCCTAACACATCAAACAAATATTTTGCCTTTCTTGGGGAGAAAAATTAAGATGTTTATATTTTCTTCCTGGTGGCAAAATTTCCTCCTTCCCAAATCCACCAACTCCTACTTACTGGCATCACTATCTTTCCTTTATTGCTTATTCGTTCCACTTTTCAATTTTGTCTTCTGATCACCGTCTTAATCATCCACACACCTTGCTCTCCTTGCTATGAACTTGGAGATGCTAATAACTCACAGTGACTTACAATAAGCCTCTCCATCCAGAGTCACACGCACTCAAACCTGTGGGGGTGGAAAGATGCAGGGTGGAGAAGGGCTTGGAGGGAGCTTGTGTTTCTACAGCTTAGGGTAGGAGAAGTTTGATTAATCAAGTTCCAAAGGAATTTTTGTCTTTTTAAAAAATTGCTTAAAATTGCAAAGGTACGGCTATTGGGGATGACCAGTGCACAGCATCCTTAAATTTGGAATCCATTCAGTTGTACACAGATTACGCTAAAAAAAAAAAAAAGAAAGAAAAGATTTTTGTCGGCCAGTGTATCAGGAAATCCCCATTTTAGAGCCACTGAGTAATATCTTTTTGATTCGTGAGTATAGTACAGAAGTATCTTTCTCTGTAACAGCTAAGGTCTCCTCTTTTGATTTTTTTTTTCCACTCAGTGTGTCACATAGTGTTCTCGAATGCTATACTCCGGCCCAAAGCATTTCAACTGACTTTCCTGTTAAATTGAAAATTGACTTAGCCAACCGAGAGGCCTACAGCTTCACTTACCAGGAAGATCCCCTTGTCTATGAAATCCATCCAACCAAATCTTTTGTTAGGTAAGTGAAATTTTCTGGTAGGCTTAAGACAATAAAGAGCATAAGGATGATTTCATTCTAGAATGACCAGGAGGAGTGGGAGCTCTGTGCCTGGCTTCCAATCTGAGCTATTTCTTTTGAAGGCTGCCTTTCCAACTCAAAAGTGAAAGCTTCATATACTTCTTAGTTCACATCAGAAAGAAGCATTCAGTCCTAATCTATTATGCTTTAAGTGGATTCCAGTAAAGCAGTTGAATGCAGGCAGCCATGTCAGCTTTTACAATTATTATATGATGTACATATCAATTCTAGACTGAATTTAGTGCCCCACCTGAAATCATCTTCTTTTTTCCCACCCGCCTGTATTTTTTTCTGCCTGCTTCCCTCGCAGAATCCCCCTCTGCCAAGTCTCCCTTTGAATCATTATCTGAAAGGACCCAGTTCAGTCAGCCTTCTTTTCTTCAATTTGATAAGTATAGCAACAATAGTCAAGTTCATTTTCATATTCCTTTCTGAGAGGGGAAAATACAAAGTTCTTTTGAATATTTTGTGAATAAGAAAATGAAACATCCATTTCTCTAGCTTATGAACTATGCTTTGGGGGTGCATCAATGTTTTTGGGGGGGCATCACTGGAACTGTGCATTTGTTAATGTTTCAGGTTAGTACAAGTTGGTTTCAAAGAAGACTTATCACTGACTTTCATTCGCCTTTGGCTGCACTGACTTGTAATCAGTCCCTGTGATTCCACTGAACTTCTCTCTTCAGATACTTGGTAGGGAAAGAACCTCTCCTGACCTTCACCCTTTTCCTGTCTTATTTTGCCAGCGGTGGAAGCACAATAACCGTTGTTGGAAAAAACCTGAATTCGGTTAGTGTCCCAAGGATGATGATCAATGTCCATGAAGCGGGAACGAACTTCACAGTGGTGAGTGCACTGAGAGATGGTAACACGCAGCTCTGCCTCCACCACCTGACTCTTGTAGCTTGTATCACCTGACCACATGTATCTTCAGATGCTTCAGTCAAATGGTGTGTTCTATTCACGAGCAAACACCGTCTAGACTCGTGCTCTAACACTGTTAGAATGTGTGTGTGTGTTTGAATATGAGAGGGCTCCAGTTTGTGGAAAATGGAATTAAAAGGTAATGAAGTGTTTCTACACACTTCTGAAGATACACACACACATACACACATACACATGTAAACCCTTAATGCATATACCCACCTGCTCACATATATTCACATTCACTGAGTCGATTACAACTCAGAGACTCAATAAGACAGGGTAGAACTTCTCCTGCAGGTTAGTCTTTCTCTCTTGGAGCCGCTGGTGAAGTCTAAGACTAACCTTGCAATTAGCAGTTCCACGAGTAACCCAGTCTACCCCCAGCTCTGTGTGCATGTGCGTGTGTGGACCCACACCAAACTGTTGCTGGTGAGTCCATCCTCACTCCTGACAACCCTGTATGTTTCTGAGGAGGACCGCAGCCTACAGGGTCATCGATGGCTGCAGGCTTTCAGACTTGGATTCCCAGATCCTTCCATGGAGCCGCCTCTAGTGGACCTGTCCCACCAGCTCTTTGACTAGCAGCCACATGCCTAACTGTTGCCCCCGCCCAGGGCTCCACTTACGCGTGGGTCAGTATATGTGTGTGTGTTTCTCCAAGCATCACAGAACAGGTCTGGACAGAAAGGGTCCTAACTACCTTGAGACGCTGTATTTAAATACTATCAGCACGAAAGGAAATCACGCCGTTCTCCTGTCCCCACTCCTCATGTCCCCAGGAGCACACTGGGCTCTGTCAGTGGTGAGCACACTGGCTTCCTTCCCACATCTCTTCTGATCAAGTAGCCCTGCAGCTGTTATTCTGTGTCCTAGAATAGGGACATAATTTGATGTGTCTCCCGCCCTGCCTTGTGTGCAAAGTTTATTAAAATTAAGCTGGAAGGCCTCCCTAGGAGTGGCAGACTCATTTTGTGCTGGTAACAGTTTACACAGGCCTCCTTTTGGGTGGTCATTTTCAGTTCAGCTCAGAGCCAGGGAAGAGTTATTGACAAAGATTCTAAAAGTGCATTCATGTTTATCTGGAATAAAAATCACACTGAGTGGAATGTGCACGCTCAGCATAGAATCAAGTTCTCAGCCCTCCCTCTCAAGCAAGGGGTCTCCGATGGGCAGGCAATGGATTGAATTATGGTACTTTCTCTTAGATTCCCATCAACTATTTCTCAATGACTAAAGCCACCGTGTTCTTTAATTACAAAAACCAATTTCGTGCTAAAAATGTCAAGCCAGATCACCAAACAACAAGGGCTTCGCCAATGAGATTTTCCTTGACCTTCTCAGTCAGCCACATTGCATCACCTCAATAGAGTCTTATTCAATTGTTATCATATTCCTGAGAGCTTCTACTCCAGGGAGTCATCCTCTGAGGTAAAGGGCTTTGAAACCAACCACCACACACAGCCACAAACCATGTTAAAATACCACTGCTATTAATTTAAAGGACATCAATACTCCACAACCAGCATAACAGTTTTCATTAACCAGATGGAAAAAAAACAAAGCACAATAATGCACCATGGTGTTGGTATACGCCTTTTTGAAAGGAGCCATCTGAGAAAGGACGCTGATTTCACGGAGCAAAGTCTACATTGCTAAAAGAATGACTGATGCCCCTCTCTCCTCTTCACCAGCATACTGCAGCCACACATGGAACAGTGGGGTATTCCTTGAGCTGCTAACCACAAGGTTGGCAGTTCGAACCCACCAGTCGCTCGTAGGAGAGAGATGCGGCTTTCAGCTCCTGTGAAGATTTGCAACCTCAGACACCCTCGGGGGCCGCTGTGCTTGGTCCAGAGAGTCACTGTGAGCTGGAATCAAGTCGCAGTGAGCCTGATTATTTTAGGAGAGTTCTCCCCTCCCTCCTGCGTTATCAGATCTTTAGTGAAAACCTTCCAAGGGTCAGACTTAAGAGTTGCATCTCCCAAAGATGCAAACAATTGAGTAAAATAAAAATAGTATCTTGTTTCTATCTGGACAGATAAGTTTTTATTATGTTAGCCACAAAGCCATTAGAACAATAGAACGGTGTATTCAAATTGAACGGGAGGGAACAGCTCAGGCTGTTGGACTGTTGTTTCTCCTCCTCCTCCCAACGTTGCCTCCTGCTGATAGGATTCGAGACTGGCCCTGAAGAACCAAACTTCTTCATAGTTAGCAATTCGCACCTCTCTGGTCGGGTCTGATTGTGGTTTGAAGATAGAGAGGTAGTCAAAATAACTCTTAAAATAGTATGAAAACTCAATCTTTTCAAATAAAACCAATCAGCACTTTCTTCACAAAATGTTGTCTCCTTGTATTATAAGCCTTTTTTTAATGTATTTGAAATCAAACTTGTACTCAAATTTCTTCTTGGGTTGAAGAGAATTACTGTGGTATTAGTAAGATTGTGCATTTATGTTCTTCAAGAAGATAAGAATTATTAACTTTTAGTGTTAAAAGATTAACTTGTGGAATCTCAAAGACTTGAAGATAATCGAGTCACCATTCAGCACAGAAACAGCAAAGTCCACATGCAGGAAGCACACCAGCATGCGTGATCAAGAGGGGCCGAAGGGAGCAGATATTGAGCACCAAAGAACAAGAATCACATCCTTACATAGGAGGAGGAGAGCAGGGTGGGGACCTAAGGCCCACTGGTGGGTAATTGGTCACCCTTTTACAGGGGAGACATGGGGAGGAGACAGACCAGTCGGGGGGCAGCCAGGCAGTGATGATGCATACAAGTTTCCTCTAGTTCCTGAAGCCTTCCTCCCTGTCCCCCAACCATCATGATCCCAACTCTACCTTGCAAATCCAGATGGACTGGAGAAGTCACACTGGCATAGAGGGGAGCTGGAGATATGGGGAAACCAGGATGGATGGGCCCCTTCGGGCCAATGGTTAGACTGGAGATACTGGAAGGGTGGAGGGAAGGGGGGGTAGAGAGACGGAACCAACAGCAAGGATATATACACAAGCTCTTATTTGAAGGATGGGCATCAAAGGAGTGGGTTGGGGGAGAGGTCGGGCAGTGGCAGTGTACGATATGACAAAACAATAACAATGTATAAACTATTGAGGGTTGGAGGGGAGGAGAGACCAGGGGAAGAGAGGAAGGAATGGATAAGCTGATACTAGGGGCTAAAGGGAAAAAGGTGGACGATTGGTGAACAATAATAGAAGTGGACATGTGAGGGTGCTTGACGAGTATGCTTATTTATATATTGTGAAAAACGATGTATGAGCTCCTAATAAAATGATTGGAAAAAAAATAAAAAAATAAAAAAAATCAGCTAACAAGTCAGCAGGCCACAGCAAAAAAAAAAAAAAAAGATTAACTTGGTGGAAAATTAATCCTTTTTTCCTAGAAAGTCTAAGGGTCAGTTTTCTATGTCTGTTTACAACATATATTTTAATATAGAATAAATAAATAATAGAATAAATATATTTTATTAGTGATCAGATACCAAATTTTAGGTACATCCACAGTCCTTTTGCTATGGTGGACATAGGTAGATAAATGTTCTCCTTCCCACTCTCCTTGTCAAAAAAGGGGGTGAGAAAAAGGGGGTGGAAATCAAAGGGGTGCTATTCCTTGTTTGTCTTTTTCTTAGGAGATAAGGGGGAAACTCAGTCATTTCACTTCACTTATACCACTTTGTGTTGCTGCAGAGTCCAACACAATCAAGAGGAAATCACATTTTCCCAAATTCCCTAAATCAGAATTCCAGATGAGAATATTCCAACTGAGAGATGAAAGACCATGAAATACTAAGAGCACCAAGCAAGCCAACCCAATCCCACTCCTGTCGAGTTGATTCTAACTCTTAATATGCTATAGGACAAAGTAGAACTGCCCCTTCCGAGGCTGTATTTTTTTTTTATTTTAAAGATCATTATGCTCTTATAACAATCCATATATCAATTGTATCAAGCATATTTGCACATACATTGCAAGGCTGTAATTTTTTACAGAAGAAGAGAATGTCTTCTTCTCCAATGGAGCAATTGGTAGAATTACACCACTTGCCTTGCAGTTAGTATCTTAAAACACAGCAGCCCACTCCACCACTAGGGCTTCCTAATAATAGCAGCACAGACTTTGTAAAACAGGGAACATAGAAAAAGATTTATTAATAGGCAATAAATACATAGAAAACAAGAAGCAGTATAGCTTGGAAGTTAAGACAGTTGAGTTCTGGGGTCAGGTGGCCTGCAGTTTATGCCTCCAGCTCTGTGATCTGATTGAATGATATAAGCTTAAGAGCCCAGTTTCTCCCTCTGTAAAATGTGAGGAATCATAGCACTCTGAGGATTCCAGGAGGCCAGCTTTGTAAAGCATTTTGCAGAGACCTGGCACTCAATAATCAATAGCCTAAAACATGCTAATAAGATTACTTCGCCACCGAGTTAAATATTATGTGAACTGTGCATCACTTGCCAATGTTCAAAACCCTTTACCATGAAGCATCCCATATTCTGAATAATAATGCCTTCTTCCTTTCTAAATAAGAAAGTCAAGTTCCCAAGTAAGGGCTCTGCCCAAGTTCCCACAGCGTGGCTTAGAGTTAATCTGCAAACCAAGGTCATCTTCAGGAAAAAGAAATGATTGAGGGAGGGCCGGTTTCAGAGAGATCAACTGAGCTTATTCTAGGCCAGAGAAGCTCTTGTCTTCCTTTGAAGACTGGATTGTTTGGATAAATTAGCATCAACTTTGTTTTCCCCCCAGAAAGTATATACTTTGAATTGGCTATCTGAAATTGTGCAATGTAAAAGCCGCTATTGATGTCTCGCTATATGCTGTTTACAGTGCATAATTGTGTCTCGCTGCAGGCATGTCAACATCGCTCTAATTCAGAGATCATCTGCTGTACGACGCCTTCCTTACAACAGCTGAATCTGCAACTCCCCCTGAAAGCCAAAGCTTTTTTCATGTTAGATGGGATCCATTCCAGGCACTTTGATCTCATTTATGTACATAATCCTGTGTTTAAGCTTTTTGAAAAGCCAGTGATGATCTCAATGGGCAATGAGAATGTACTGGAAATTAAGGTAAGAAATGTTGAAATGTTCTCTTAAATCATCGGCTTGAATTTAATTGACTTACAGATATCTGAATAGAGTGATTGTATTCTGTCATTTTATCCGCAACTCCATCAGCCAATATCTAAGCTCCAAATCTTTTTTGGCATAAGACTAAACAATAAGTATGGTCATGGATTGCTTTTTAATGGCACATTTAAAAACCCTTTCTAGTGTGTGTACAGAAAGGTAACAAACACAAAACACACATCCATTAATTAAGGAAACTCCCAGTGACTGCATTCCCCAGCAGGCGCCGTACATTTCCCTGGACACGTAAATGTGTTCACCGCAAAGTAAAAGGTAGGAGTCACAGAATTCAGTGCATCAGTGGTAATTCGTCAGTCCATCTAGTACTTAGAATCTTCTATCTGACCATGGTCAACTCTAAACCAACTCTAAGCCATTTACAAGTGGAACTGGCTTGCCATGACTTTAAGACTAGATTGACCTCTACTTAGCATTTCGCCAAAGGATCTTCTCTAAACCCAGCCCCTGGTAAATGAAAATACAGAAGCCCAGTGGTGTTTCAGACCTTAAAAAGCATTGCAATAGTGGCCGAGTCAAAACTAGAATACAGTTCTATTGTGCTGCTAGTGTCACCTGTACTTGAACTACTGATAAAACAGGCAGCATGACTAAGAGTGTCATTACATGTCCACTGAGAACAGCAAAACATCCGACCTTCAACATCAACCCTACAGCACTTGCAACTCAGCAAACAAGTGTTGTAGACACCCAGAACAAACACAAAGCAACAGCATCGTCCTTATTTCAATATAACCTTGGTTCCTGGTGGTCATCTTCATCTAAGCCATAATATATTTCTATTAAAATTATATTTTCTGTTTTTTTCCATAAGATTTTATCCATAGCTCAATCCCTGCACACATTCACACTCACAAGTGTACTAAACTCGCTATTGTATTCAGTTCAATAATTAAGCAAGCCCAGCATGAAATTAAATGGAAGCCTACTTCAATGAGTGTGTTTACCACAGCAAAGTTCTTTCATCTGCTTCTTTAATTAGTTTTAGAAAGAGAAAGAGCTTTTATCACTTCTCTTTTTTTTTTCAATAAAACTAATCTAGTGTGACCTTTTGTTTCAACAACTACTGTGTTTGACATTTGAAAGATTCCATTCGGTTTTCTTGATGGAAACAAAGGTCCATGTGCAAATATTTTTATGCCCAGAAAAACTTTTTTTTTCTACTCCTGTATTGATAACAGGATTAGTGACAGATGATTCTTTATCTACCCACCCAAGAATAGTGCTATGTGGAAGAGAAAATGTCTTTTTCCATAAATTAAATACCCTTTATTCAACATCCTACAAAATTGTTGAACCAAGAGAGACATGATTTGACATCATCTTCAATCTGTCAATGCTTTTCCCAACAAAGCCCAAGGGGAGTCTGAACATAGACGCACAAAACACTTTCTTCTCTTGCTGCATACAGAGTGAGTCTTTTCTTGAACCAGTGTAGATAGTACCTATGGCGTCACAAAGTAGTCATCTGCTGGAAATAGAGACAGTTTAAGGGTATTTTTTGATACCATGATTCAATATTTTACCAGACTTCATTCTTCCATATAAGAGGTAATCTAAGAAGTAAGAGTGTGTGTGTATCTATATAGCGATAGCAATTTGACCCTTTATCAATGTCTAAAATTGATTAAATTAATTCCTCTGCCTCCCTTAGGCAGAAATCAAGGGAAGCAAAGCAGGAGAAATAAAAAGAGAAGGCCAGGGAGTGAGCTGCTATCCAGAGAAAACCAGTCGTCTCCTTTCCTGCTGCGCTTGTGCAGTTACCATGCAGAGCAGTGTGTTGTGTTCTGTCGATGAAAGTGCTATGGATAGAAACATATGCTTGGAGTGAGAGTTACTCTTCATCGCCAGAAAAAGTTCATGCTCTTCAAGCAACCATGCATGCAAGAGTTCTTTGGTTACAAAGAGACTGGCATCATTTCCAGCCCCAGCCTTAGTCAGTAGTTGGACCTATGACTACATCATGGCCATAAAGGGTCAGCCAACTTTGAGTTGAGAGAGCACAATAAAGACTGCAGAATGAATCAAACCCCATTGATGCAGAAGGAAGCTTATGGCCAAGGCGCTTTGGCATTCAGCACCAGATAGAGACAGAGGTCACTGAAAATAGGCACCTCTTTGGGAGTATTTTTGGGTCTAATGAGCATATCAACTGGACATTTATATTTAACACAGTGCTTTGACATATTATTTTATTTAAGTCTCACTTGGACCTATAAAGTGGTGAGGTCAGTGATGATTACCCCACTTATAAGTAAATAAACTAATTTTTAGAGAGACTAGGTAATTTGTCTTGGGTCAGCCAGGGAGCAAGGAGCACAGCTAGAGCTCACATTCAAATTCCCTGACGCCCAGTGCAGTCTGATAGCCACTAAATCCCAATCCTTCTCATATTACCTTTCATTCAATGTACACTCAAACACTGTTCATGATAGAAAAATATTTCTATCATAGGTTTATTAGGATATATGTGTACACACACCCATACATGCAGATGCACAAATTTTTGCGTGAAAGACCTCTTAAGCTTTTTTCAAGTACCAAAAGTTTTAAGAAACTGTATTTTTTTTCCTGGTTATTGTATTACTATACTTTTAGAGTGTGAGTCTATTTGATGGAAAGTACAGGGGTATAGTGTGTGGAGCTGGAACTTGAGCTGGAAGAGAGGACTGGTTTGACACACAGGCCTGAGAGTTTATTTTATTCCGAAGCATTTTGTAATACACAAGAGCACTTCAAAAAGTACATGGAAAATGGAATGAAAAAATAATGAAGTTGTGGGCTGAGCCCCGGTGGCGTAGTGGTTGTGCACGGGACTGTGGCCCACTGGGACGGAGGTTCAATTCCAGCAGTGGGGCTGGGCCTCCTACTCCCACCACCAGAGAGCAGTGATGCCCCCCCCAAAAAAAATAATAATAATGAAGTTGTTCCATGAACTTTTGGAAGCCCCCTTATATGGCAAGGGAGTCCTCTCCAGAGGAGGCAGATGGGTCAAGAAGAAAAATGCAAGAAGATCAGCTCATGCTGAGCACAGAAACTCATGTTCTGAAACACAAGCATGAGGATTCAAGAATTCAAATAGAGGCTAGGCAGCCATTTCTGGGCCTCAGAAGGATATAGAAGGTAGTTTAACACTGATGTAGAGGCCCCTGAGCTAACCCAGTCCAATGACTGCTCAGACTGTGTTGTTTCTTTCCCTCTCTGATTAACTTACCTGCAACCATTTGTCCAGTCCCAACCCCAGCTGCCATAAGGAATTCCACTGATTCCAGACAAGATGCAGTGAAGGGCTCTTTTCTCAGATACCAGTTTTAGTTCAGGGTTAAGATTTCTTCTTATTGGTTGTGCTCAAATCTTAGCCTTACAGCAATATTTCCCAATATTAATAGGCACCTATTAATTGGTTTTCTGTGAAAAATCTATTCCAGACCATAGAAAGAGTTTTCTTTCAGTGTGTAGTTTATTTGTAAGAGAGAATTTCATATCAAAGAGCAGTTGTGCATTAAGAAAACATCCCAGCTCAACCCAGGGCAAGTCTATAAATTGATTTTAGCCCATAAATCCATCACCAGTCTATAAATTCTTCAGACTCACACAGCACATGCAATGGTGCTAAATGCAGGAACAAAGACCACAGGTGAGTGGATGGAAAGTCTTGTGGGTCCAGTGGGAACATAAGCATCTCAGCACGGACGGGGGTCTGTACGTGGCTTCTCCAGCTCCAGGCACTAGCGTAGCGCTCTACGTATTTTGTCAGCAGGAATGTGTCCCAGAGAGTGAGCATGTGTCGAGCTTCCAGTGAACTAGTTATCTCCTGAGCGTCTCCAAATAAGGTCATCAAGCTGCAACCTGATTGACAGGCTAACCCGCACCCCTTCACTCTTCATAATGAAGTTTTTATAATTTCCACACAGTGCCTAGAAATGATCAATGATTTCATTTCATTCTACAAGAATCAATTATCAACACCCATAGAACTGTGGATTTTTAAAAAGCAGAGGGCATTTTACATTGGGCAAATATGCTACATAAGATGTCTTAAAGTAATAAAAAGCAAATATGTGACTTTGATGACTAAGATGGGCTTGACTCGACCCATGGTTCTTTCAGTTACCTCATATACATGCAGAAGATAAACAATTTTTTTAAAAGACAATTTTTTTTAATTTTTTTAAAGAAGTGATATGCTGGAACTGTGCTGTTGAAGGATATCAGCTGTAACCTTAGAAGTAATAGAATCAGAATCTTGCTTAGAAGCACGATGAAGCAATGCTTCAACTCACTCTCTTTGAGCATGGCATCTGGAAAGACCGCTCTCTGAATTAGGGCATTTTTAGTACAGTAGAGAAGTACTTGTTGAGAGGGACTGGCCCAGCGGCCACAGCAGTGGACTCAAACGTCCCTGGGAAGGTGGTACAAATCCAGGCCAACTTGTGGTCTTTTCTCCATGCGTTGGAACTCACCGTACCAGCAAGAGAAATAAAGATCCTCAGAAGTCCACAGAGCAACCAATTTCATTTGGGGTATACCAACTTCTCTCAAATGACCAGGGAACTTTCCCCCCAAATGTTGACGAATGTCCTGTGGAACTCGGTTGTGCTACCCTCTGTGGAAGACCTTAGGTCTCGTGCCTTTTCTGCAGAACCCGTATCCTCTGGGTGACATCTGCAACCCAGGCAGCATGGTGGTTGAGCCCTTCTCATCCTTGAAAGGACTCCTGCTCCCAGAAACCCAGCAGGAGAGAATAAAGCTGCCCAGTCAGGTTGACAAGCCTTTACATTGTTCCAGAAGCCATATCTTCCTTCTGGGAGCAACTGGCAGGTGCAAAGGACTCACCTCTCGGTTAGCAGCTGAATGCCAAACATGCAACCAGTGCTCCTGGGTCTGACACCGAGCAGATGCTCAGTAGATTGTGTATCACATGGAATTCTTCCGTCTCTGTGGCCTTGGTTAAGTCGCACCATCGATTCGAACCCTCATTCTCCATGTGTAGAGTGAGAACAGTGAGTTTCTGTAGGACACACAAATGAGAGGACACGAATTAAAAGGTGTGTATGCAGGGAATTAAGAGATGAGAGTGTTCCCTCTGGTTGCTTTACTTCAAAATCCAAATATTACCAGTTGAATCACTGAGGAACAGAGCACACCTCTAAAGATGCTCTCTTATTTAATAATGAAAATTTTAAATTCTAACCCTGAGAAGGTTTCATAGTTCAACACAACTATGTTTATTTTCAATGAAGGGGGGAAAAAAAGTAGACATCCTGGCCAGGATGGCTCTGGTGTATAAGCGTGCATTACCACTGTCCTTGGAGACTGAGAACAGTGAAAACATCATCCCTTCGATCGGTCTGCTTTGCTCACATTGGAGGGCGTCTCCGTGACAGTGGTGGTTACTCGTTAGACTGCTAAGCTTAAGGTCGGCCACTCAGAGATGCTGGCGGCTCTTCAGGGGAAAGACGAGGCTTTCTACTCCTCTCAAGAGTGACCGTTTCAGAACCCCCCGGGACAGTTCTGCTCTGCCCGACCGAGTGAGTCCCTTTGAGGCCGAGTCGGCTCTACGCCAGTGAGCTTAGAGTTTATGAGGGATTTTCACTGGCCTATCGGCTTACATGTTGGGCTACTAACCACACAGTCAGCAGTTGGAAACCACCAGCCAGTCTTTGGGGAAAGACTCTACTCCGGGAATAAACCATCGCCTCGGAAACCCACAAGGGCAGTTTTACTCTGTCGAGAGAAATCAGAACTGACGGTGAGTTTAGTCAGTGGTTTGGGTTCCACATTTTGGAGTTTCAAAACTTAAGGAAGGATGTTAGGATTCTGAACATGAAAGGGATAGTAATTTGATATACAGTAAAACCTGTAGAAGCAAAACTTGATGGGACTATCTTGTTTGGAGGCGACCCTTCTCTGCGGTTGACAAGGTACAAGTCTTACCTCTGTGAACAGAAAATACTTGCCCCTTCTCGCAGTTTCTGCCTTTGGCAGGCCCTAGCTTTCACAGATTTTACTGTATATGTACAAGGTCTTCTTACGTGCCCGTTGGCCATAATCAGGAGAAAAGGAGGTCTTTTTTCAGGTTGGCTGACTGGTTTTGGGTTCAGAGAAACCTTGATGCAATATCCAAGCAGATGCTGAGCCGAAAAGAATGTGTACCAGGAACGTAAATGCAGCATGTCAGTCCCTTCCCCCAACCTGGGTTAGTTTCTAAGCCAGGAAGACACGTTTCAGTCCTTCCTTCATAAATCAGGCCCTCCAGCTCTTTCATCTCCTCTGTGTCATTCCCTGACTTCCCTCCACGATGTGAGTGAGTATCTCGCCCTCCTCAAACCCAACCAACAGGTTGTCATTAGATGCCCCAAAGAGACTGATTAGATTGATGTGCTCAGAGTCGGATTGCCCTGTGCGGCTGACCTGCCTCCAACGACTGCACATCCTGCCTCTAGAAAAATCACCAGAAGAGGCTTTGTCCAGCTCCATTTTTTCCCCCTAAGCTCCGGCTTCATGTCATAAAGAAACATTTTAACAATAATAGCTAACTTACCAACTTATGGGCATGCATGTGTGACCTTGTGTGTGAAAGTAGTTTGCACATGCAAAACAAAGGAGCAGTCCTCCAGTGAGGGCTGCTTGTGCTTTGTCAAAGAAACATATGGTCATATGTTTGGACTGACCTCTCTCCTCAACCGCCACCTCTTGAATGAAGAGCCGCACTCTTTAGGGCTGAGATGATGAGATCTCCAACCTGTGTTTGCCCTTCTTCCCCAAAGAGAAGCCCTGGTTTCATCAAGAAAACATTGATACCTGTCAAATGCCTGGGAAGGCATTGAACTAAATTGAATAGTTTTTCAAAATTCCTCATCCAACTATGTGATTGTCCAGGAGACTGAATTGTTCTCAAGTCCATAAGGATCATATGGTATCTTCTAGGAATCACTTCCACAATGAATTCATGAGTGTATGGGATGCTAAGCCAGGAAGACACCTTATAGTCCTTTCATGCAGTAAAGGCTGCAGGATCAGGAAGTGCCCTCCAGAAACAGAAAGGGGAGACATTCACTCAGAGGCTTCAGTCGACCCTTGGCATGGCTTTCGCTTTCATCTTAGCTATGCATTGTCATCAATAAACCAATGACATCAGAAGCTCTGGAGGTGTGACTCAGGCACTGATTTTTTTTTTTTCTTCTTCTTTCAGTAAAACCAAGGTTGACAATTACCGCATTAAACCTCACTTACTTAGTAGTAGGCTGTGTGGGGCATTGGTGGTCCAGTAGTAGAATTCTAGCCCTCTGTGGTAGAACTGGTTCAATTCCTGGAAGATCTCAAGTACTGCCACCTCCTGTAGGTGAGCTTGCCGGCTGATGGGATGCTGAACAGCTAGCTTCCAGCAAACTAGAAAAGACTTGGAAGAAAAGTCTGGCAATACGTTTCAAAAAATCAGCCAGGGAAAACCCTGTGGGTCCCAAAGATGTGCTTCACAGCCAGTGATGGGGCCGGCACAGGCCTGGCTAGCACTTCTTACCATGGTGTCTGTGTCGTCAGAGAGCCAACGCAAAGGCAGCTCACAGCAAGCTTAGACAGTGCAAGGACAGCTTCTCTAACCTGCTTGGGTTGACCAGCCTTCAGAAGGAGCCTTTGTGGTGCTGTCAGGTACCACAAATCCACTAGTCCCTTTGCAGGAGAAAGATGAGGCTATTTTCCCCCCAGACATACTAACAGCCTCAGAAACCTGTGTCAGAATTGCCTCGATGCTGCTGGGATGGTGGCCAATCATCAGTAGCCACACTTGGAGACGATAAGATTATTATGTTTCAAACGCATGGGTAAGATGTCTTTAACACACAAAGTTGTGGGGGTGGGGGGGAAAGAACCTCTTTCCCCCTTTTCTGTAATCCTACTTGATAATAAAATTTATATGGTGGGATACCGGATTTGTTGGTGCCAAAAAAGGACCATGTTCCTCATCCCTCATTCATATATATGCCCATGAAAACCAGACTCAAAGCATCATGTGCTTTAGCAAATAAGAAGACAGCAGCTTTCAATATGGATGCTGCCTCAACACCCAGGAAACCTGAGTCCTTACAGCAGGACCAGTGAGCAGCATCTTGATCAACAGAAGCAAGATGGGCTTTGTCAAGGATTTCCTTTGACCAGAATCCACAGTCAACATCCAGGGACGCAGCAGGCCAATGCAAATTGAACAGCCGATCGTCTGAGGCACATCTGCTGCAAAAGATCTCTTTAGCATATCGGAAAACAAAGATAGCATTTACAGACTAAAGTGGGCTCCACCTAAGCCTTCAGTCACCTCATTAGCCATAAATAAAGAAGCCCCAAAAGGAACGGGTGAATGTGAGCAATCGTGTTGGCAAAGAATACGAACTACACCACTGGCTGCCAGAACAACCAAATACGTCCCGGAAGAAGTACAGCCAGATTGCTCCTTCAACGTGACGCTGTCCTGCTTCATCCTGCTTTGGATATGTACTTAGAGGTGACCGAGCTCTTGACAAGGACATCAGGATGGGAAAAATAGCGGGTCAGCAAAAATGAAGGCCTTCCATGAGATGGATCGGCACAGTGGCTACATCAATGGGCTGAAATAGACAGAGCAGGGACTGTGGACATGCCCCAGTGCAGGGTGGTGCTTGGTTCTCTCCTACATGGAGGGTGTCCTTGGGAGTCCAAGCCAGCTCAACAGCTTGTACCAGCATGTGCTGTATGTTTATGTTTCTTCCCCATCGTTAGTGTTTCCACTAAACTCTAAAGTGTTAACAACCTTTTTTCTTTCCTTCCTCTCCTTCTAGGGAAATGACATTGACCCCGAAGCAGTTAAAGGTGAAGTGTTAAAAGTTGGAAATAAGAGCTGCGAGAATGTCCACTCCTACCCTGAATCCGTTTTATGCACAGTCCCCAACGACTTGCTGAAACTGAACAGTGAGCTAAACATAGAGGTGGGAGTCCTGTATTCCTCTCACGATGTCAATAGGGATGTCAACGTGCTTACGTCACTCAGAATAAGTCATTGAAACTCATTTGTGTGTTGGCTTTGGTTTATCAACTTAGCCTTGATTCCTAGTTATAATTTTAGAAATAGTGATTTTTTTTTAAATCATGCCAGCTGCTTCCCCAGAGCCCACAGGCGGGGCAAACAGTACACACACTCAGCTGCAAACCAAAAGGTGGGTGGTTTGAGGCCCCCTTGAGGCATCTAGACAGGAAAGCCTAATGATCTCCTTCTAAAAACTCTGCCACTGACAACCCAGGGGAGCACTGTTGGATGCTGACACTTGGGGAGCACCAGCAGTCAGAGCTGTTGATGGCAACAGTTGATGGCAACAGTTGTAACTCCTTGCCAAGCATCAGAGGCTCGAATTAAAACTGACTTTCCCTCACACCTCTGCTCCACTGGGCTGCACTCATGCTAAAATCTGCCCTGGTTCTCAGATGAGACAAGGAGACATCCACAAGTGCCCCCTGCCCCAGGAGCCCCACCCACCCCTATCCCAAGTACATAGAGCCCACATGTGAAAGAATCTGTGTGCACTGTATGTGTCGAGTAAAACTAAATGATTGCCCGAGAACATCTCTGACACAGGCTCATCAGTCAGATAACAGAGAACTAATGGAGCGCAGGAGTGTAAGTTGTTTGCCGTTGATGACTAACCAGAAGATTGGCAGTCCAGACTGCCCCTGCAGCAACATGGAAACAGGGGAAATCAGGCAAAGAGCTTCTATAAAGATTATAAGGATATATATATAGAGAGAGAGACATATGTTTTTGATACAAAAGCCTTATTTCTAAATTTTGCTTATTTACATAAATCATTTTATTGGGGACTCCTAGAGCTCTTATAACAATCCATACATCCATTTGTACATACGTTGCCATCATCATTTGCAAAACATCTTTCTACCTGAACTCTTGATGTCAGCTCCTCTTTTTTTTCTTTCCTCACACTCTCACCCTTGGGAACCCTTGATAAATTAAATTGTTATTATTTTCATATCTTACACCGTCTGCTGTCTCCTTCACCCACATTCCTGTTGTTCACCCTCCTGGAAGGGAGGAATTATACATTGATCACAGAGGGCAATCGGATCCCCTATTCTTCCCCCACCCTCCTGCCCCCTACCTTCATGGTATCACTACTCATATTCCTAAGGGGGTTATCTGACCTGGGTTCCGTGTGTCAGGAGCTCTTATCTGTACCAGTGTACATGTTCGGGTCTAGTTGGATTTGTAAGGTAGAACTGGGGTCAAGATAGTGGTGGGGAGGAAGCATTAAAGAAGTAGAGAAATGTTGTGTGTTTCATATAATGATATTCTTGATGGACTTTATAGGGAACATACATTATACTCTATAGCATATGCGGTTTTCATGAGTCCAAATTGACTCAACAGCAACAGTTATTTCTAAAGTGTTCCTGAAGCCTTCTTTAAAAGTGGGAAAGTACACACGAAACAGGCAATCTATGACTCTATCTGGAGATCAGCATTTGGAATTCCAAAGAACCATAAATCCTAAAGAACAGAGCACGTTGCAGCTGGAAGAGACCCCAGGGATTTCTTCTAGGTATCAAAAGTAGAAATTAAAATATGCTCAAACCTCATTGTCCCATAATAGCATGATAATTTATCTCCCATGGAAAGCCCTCTTCCCTCTGCCCCCAAGATAAAATTTAATGTTTCTTACCGTTGGCTCTGTTTCTTACCATATACTCATACTTCTATGCTACATGTCACATGGAAGTGTAATCAGTAATTTATGGGTCTGTCCCTCCTTTGCACTCCAGATTCTCTCGAGCAAGGATGGCTCCTTAGCTGTCATTTCATTCTTAATAACCAGTTGCTGTCGAGAACATCTGGCTCCTGGTGACCCCTGAACTGTGCTCTGTGGTCTTTCCAACCACACGTTTGTCATGAGATTGCCAGGCCTCTCTTTCAAGGTTCCTCTCAGTGGACTTGAACCTCCAAAATTTACTAGTAGCAGCTAAGCAGGTTCATCATGGGCACTCTCCAGGGATTCCTTAATTCTTTACTCACATAACAAAGTATCATATAAGGCCAGAGCCCAAACCAAAGCACTTTGGAATATGAGTCTCACACTAATCTCTAGAGCAAGGAGTACATTGGGGTAGGCATTGGACTGCTACTCCCAAGGATAGCATAGTTCAAGCAGGGAAAGATGAAGCTAACGAGTCCTGTATAGATTTACATTCTCAGAAACCCTAAGGAATACACCTCCTCTGTTCCATAGGGCTTCTACAAGCCAAGTCAAATGGCTGTGTATTTGGGCTTAATTACTGGAACGCTTACTGTTCTGAAGGCCGTTTATGCCCCTTCTGGGACGGCAGTAACCAAATAGTATTTTTCGTACTAAGAGAAAGTAGTGGATCCTCTGGGCTATCTTTTAAAAACCATTTGTCATGGCTAAATTCTGAATTTTCATTGTCATTTTCAGTGGAAACAAGCAATTTCTTCAACTGTCCTTGGAAAAGTAATAGTTCAACCGGATCAGAATTTCACGGCATTGATTGTTGGTGTTGTCTCAATATCAATCATACTCTTAACATCACTGGGGCTTTTCCTGTGGCTGAAAAAGAGAAAGCAAATTAAAGGTGCATTTCTACTTTACCATGGTTTATTTTAAGATGTTACCCTCGTAGTCTGGCTAGTCTGAGCACTTTTGTAGCTGCCTGATACATGATCTGTACAACCGTGAGTTCCTCATGCTGTGTTGAGGTCCAACGAGTCCTTAACAAGTGCTTTCTTTCTCTCTGTTTGGAGATCTGGGCGGTGAATTAGTTCGCTACGATGCAAGAGTACACACTCCTCACTTGGATAGGCTTGTGAGTGCTCGAAGCGTAAGCCCAACTACAGAAATGGTTTCAAATGAGTCGGTGGACTACCGGGCTACGTTTCCAGAAGGTATGTTTCTCTTTGTTGTTCTGAGAAGCACCAGCACATACACCTCAGTGGATGATAGCATCATTGTCTCTTTTGCTGTGATATTTTTATGAAAATGTGTAAGAATTATTTATCGTATATACTCATGTATAAGCAGAGTTTTTCAGCACATTTTTAATGTCATTTTTAGAATTAGGTGCCTCAGCTGATAAGCAGGTAGTCTTACACTCGAGTATATATATAGTACTTCTTCCTTGACCAAGAAAAGTCTATTAATAGCATGGATAGATATGTCCTCTTTACAGTGGGACTTCTGGATATGAGATGTCTTGGAGACCTTACACTATTCTCACAAAAGGTACTTTCTGAGCTCACCTGAGCAAAGATAACACTCTTGTCATCAGAGTTCAAGGTTAAGAAGTTATGGAGCTCTTGTGAATAACACAGGAAGGATTATGTAAATAGAAATTGTTGCTGCCACATTTATTACTGGTTGAACCTCCCCCCCCCCAATCTTTTACAATATATCTTAGTTTGTCATCAAAACATTCTCTGTGAACTATTAGTACACAGACTTTTTACCCACAGCATTCCAGAACTTGAATACATCTTGAGCCTTGTCCAAGAAAAACCTTCAATTATACTTTAAAAAAAAAGAGAGAGAGAGAGAGAGGAGGAGGGCTGGCCAACGTCGTCATGCTTTGCAAAACACTAGGGCCAAATAAATGGTCATGTTAACTAATGCATTTCTCATTGTTTTATTCTGAAGTCTCCTGGTCAAAGTAAAATACCCTGTATTGTATCAGCTCTATTATCGCTGGAAGTCACAGGACATGAGTCAAGTGCAAGCACTTCCCTGGTTGAATATTTACTCTTGGACAAATAAAGTGAGTCACAGACGGTTGAAGACACTAGAAGAGTTAGAATGTGTTCATCAAAACAAGTACAAGAGCAGAAAGGCAGTGAACACTCAAGCAGCTCGAACACTGACTTACGTTCAGAACCTTACGTTCCTTCTACTGGGATACAAAGCTGTAAACACTGTCTTTACCCACATCGCTCTCGTGTAGCTTTAAGAAGCTGTGCCCTTAAATATATGGACACATCAGATCCAGTGAATAGTTCTGACAATCTATTTATTCCATTGTATTCACATATGTGCTGTAAATTGAAGTAGCTAAAACATTTTTAACCTTACGTCCTCTTCGAACGTACTGGCTCACCAGCCTTTTGTGGTCATTGCTCAGACACTTAAGTTTTATCCTCCTTTCTAAATTGACTTTACTCTGTAGAGACGTAGAAAGGCAAAGTAGGCCGAAGGGCATCCTCCAGAGAGAAGAAGGAGGAAAAGACAGTCATCACCTTATGAAGAGGCAACTGCAGAACTTGTCTCTCTGTCTGGTGGAGACAGCTTTTTCATTAGCCTTTTTTGTGCATTCTTGGGATTCTCGGGGTAATTTGCCAGGACCAAAACTGTCCCTGTAGATTGGTTTGTGTGAAGGTTTTAATTCAGTTGAAGGGACATCAGCCTTCCTGAAGACTTCTTCTGAGTCTTACCCAGGATACCCTGCATGTCTGCACCCTTGAGAATTCAGGACCCTGAACTCCAATGGCAAAAACCTGGAAAATGACATTGAAGGAGATCTGGGCGGTGAATTAGTTCACTACGATGCGAGAGTACACACTCGCACTCATTTTCATTTTCAGCCCTTGGGAAAGGTTTAGAGAACCTGACTTGTTGGAAATCAAGGAAGAGGCACCCAGCCAGGTTTCCTCCCTCCTTAACCCACCTAACATCACATGTTCTTCTGTGATATTCTGTGGCCTAAGTGCACCTGATCTATTTCCAGAAAGCAACTTCTCTGGCAATAGCGGTGGGGGGTGGAGGGGTGGGGAACCACGGTTGAGATTTACTACCTAGGCCAGGATGATCTGTGATTAACCAAAAGGTCCATTGTAGAAAATGCCAAAATCATTAAGTGGGGCTAGGAAGAACTCACTCACTGCCATCAAGTCCATCGTGACTCATACTTACCCTACAGGACAGAGTCAAACAGCCCCTGTGGGGTCTGAAGACTTTAAACTTGTATGAGAGTAGATCGTCTCATCCTTCCCTCTTGGAATGATTGCTGAGTTCCAGTGAAGTCACTCCGTGGAAGAAAGATGAGGCTGTCTGCTCCCATCAAGATGTAAGTCTCAGAAACCCATATGGGCAGTTCTATTCTTAGCTCATGGAATTGCAATCAACTTGATGGAGGTGAGTGGGGAGGGAGGTGGGGGTATTTGGATTTTTATTTGTTTATGTTTGTTCTTCTCAGCTTCTGGCTTTCCTATTCATTTACAAACAAGTGATACCATTTGTTGGCCCCAGTAGATACCTTGCCTGTGATTCCTTTCATCCCCTGACTTTTCATACTAATGTCTATCGACATCTCACCTGACCTGCCTTCAGAGCAATGACTGCAATGATGTTCTTTCCTGGAGAGTAATAGATTCCCAGTGGAAAGGACAAAGCAAGTGATGACATCTCTGATCAGTTTGTTATGAAATCCCCATCACCCCAAAGGTTCCTTAACCGTGAGAGAAACACCGAATCCTCAAAGCAATGAGAAGGTTACTCTTTGCCTGGAACTCTTACAGAGCTGAGGTTGTAAAGAACAACCCACACTTTCCAAGTGCCCTCACTGTGAAGTTGTGGGTCCCTCACGCTAACCCAATTCTCACCTGCCTTCTCCGTACATCGATGATGTTGCCCGGGACCATCACCACACAAGAAAGAATTTAGCACTGTATAAAATGTTTTCAGTTCTAGAAACCAGTATACATTTATAAACCTAGATAGTTATCTATGTGGGTGTTTATATTTCTCCTTGGCCAAGAACCCATGGAGGTTTAATGCATCCTAATTATCATATGTAATCGTGTATAAGTCAAATTTTTCAGCACATTTTAGGCAGTTTTTTTGGTAAAATTAGGTGCCTCAACTGATACTCAGGATGGCTTATACTCAAGTATATCTAGTAATTTCATGAGTAAACATTTGTCTCTCAAAATGTTATATTGTTATATTTTCTTTTCCTTCCATTGGACATTTATTTTTTGTGAGACAAGGCAGTTCTTGACTTCTTAAGAGTAGACTATCTCCAAAGACAAACCTCAACTCTGGCTTTATTTACAAGTGAAGACACTAAGGAAATGTGGAAGGAAATTTCAAAACATAATGCTTCACCTACCTTAAAAAATGTTTACAAATATTTATAGGCACAGTTGTCTATGTAGTAAGCCAACTTAGTGTCTCTTTCATTAAGCCAATTCCTTGACAAAGGCTTTTCCTAACCTCATTTGTTGACTTAACTGCCAGTTCCTTCATTTTAAAACTTAGACTCTGCTATTAATCCAAATCGGTGCCCCTGTCCAGTCCTAGCTGAGCCAGGTCTCCTGATTGGTTTCTGAGCAAGCTCACTTTATTTTGCAGACCAATTTCCTAACTCATCTCAGAATGGATCCTGCCGACAAGTGCAGTACCCCCTGCCAGACCTGTCCCCCATTCTAACTAGTGGGGACTCTGACATCTCCAGTCCATTACTGCAAAACACTGTCCACATTGACCTCAGCGCTCTAAATCCTGAGTTGGTCCAAGCCGTCCAGCACGTCGTGATCGGACCCAGCAGCCTGATTGTACATTTCAATGAAGTCATAGGAAGAGGTAAGTCTTTCCACTCAGCCTTTTGTTAAATGCTGTTTCCCCAGGAGCATTTTATCTTCTGCCTCTGCAGATTAGGGACTTAGACAATGGCCAAAGCCACTGACTGCACAGTGATAATAAGCACATTTGATTCCTGTTCCCTCTGAAACACAGCCCTGCAAGCCCTACCCACGGGGACTTGGCCCTAGGCAGTGGGGCAAGCTGATAACCTCCCTAATGCTTTTAGGAAACAAATCACACCCCTCCCACGCCTTTTTCACAGCGGCAGCTCCAGTTTTTTGGAAAGTGCCATGTGCTGCCCTTTAAAAAAATCATTCCATTAAATTTCAGGATTGTCCCTCCTCTTTCCCCAGAGGTGTTTTTACCCTGAGAACAGTGACTGGGCTATGAGGTCCTGGTTTATAGTGGCGTGCATGCTGCTGGACAGCATCAGAAGGCAGGGGGGCATGGAGTTCCCAGGGTCTGAAGCAGCATACATCATGTCTACAGCACACTCGCATCGCTTTACACAGAGAGGAGTGCATATTTGAAATAAGCCCTCCGCAGCAGCAATAACGCTTAGCATAAACAGTACTTGAGGACATAGTTAGCAGGAGGGAAAACTTTTAGCTCAAAAATGAAGTCCACTCTTCCCCTCGAGGAACCCTGGTATTGTCGTGGCTACACCTTGGGCTGCTGGCCTGGAGGTCAGCAGTTTGAAACCACAGACCCCCACGAGGGAGAAAGATGAGGCGCCATGCTCCTGTAAAGAGATACAGCCTCTGAAACCCACAGGGGCAGTGCCACCCTGCCCTAAGGTCATCATGGGTTAGAATGGACTCCATGGTTGGAGGCTTGTTTGGGCGTTGGGGTTTTTGTGAGTTTTCCCCCTTCTTATTTCTAAAGACGTCTGACCCGTTTACTGAATGGCTTCTGATCCCTTTCGCTCTGTGTGTGCTGTGCATGGTGGTGTGGCATCTGCTAGCTCCATGCTTCCAAAATGAGGGGGAGACCTCCTTCATAAGATGGGGTCCCTGTGAACAAACATGTTTCCAGCTCTGACATCAGAGTGATAGATGGATCCATTACCAGCCATGAAATCCCAGGGGTTGCATCCATTCCAGGGTGTGTGACCTCACTAATTACATTCTAATTCTATACATTGTAAAGTTAAAATTGGGAGGTGTGCTCCCCAAAGGTGCAATGATGATCGTTATTCCTTGATGACGAGTGTCTTGGAATAGACCCTATCCCTGATGCGTATGATTCCACTCAGTCGAATGAGGTTACTCCTGAACAGAGATCTTGTTGCTGTCACACATCCCACTACGAGAAGGCAGCCGCAGGCTCAGAAACACGCTCCAGTCTTGGCTGATTGGCTGGATTGATGAAGGAAAGTTTCACACTGCCTTCAGACGTTTGACACCTCTGGGGAGAATTATTGCCACCAGGCAAAAGGCTGCCCCTGGGAAAGGGCTGAGGCTGTAGCCCGAGAGAACGGGATGAAATGAGTCACAGGGAACTGGCTTCTTTTGGGCAACTGCCTTTCGGTTTCTGCCAACCTAGATGACTTATTAACCAGTGACTAATGGGGAAATCCTTTCCCTATGTTTTATTTCCTCTCTGTGATTGGGATAGACTGAGTTGGCATTCTTAAACTTCTTTGTGAGAGCAAATTCTATTTACATACTTAAAAGGTATTATTCAATTCATAAATTTCTTTTGGGGGGTCATCACTGCCCTCTGGTTGGAATGGGAGGCCCAGCCTTGCTCCTGGAGAGCTGCTGTTGGAGTTGAACTGCCAAGCCAGTGGGCCGCAGTCCCACACTCAACTACTACACCACCAGGGCTCAGAGGCCCCCAGAACTTTCTTTTTTATGAAGTACTTGTTAGTCCTGTTTAGAGGAGTTCCACTGGGGGTGAATATTTTAGTATGGAAGCCCTTCACAGCAGATCTTTGAACACATGTTTTACCATGTCTTAAAGAATCTGATTTTCAGCTTCTCATCTTTTCCCCTCCGTCCTTGAAGCTGATATCAAGGGCCTGAGTGGAAAAGTGGTTATTTGGAGAATGAAAACTGCAACAGGCATGTGAAGGTGCTTGGCACAGCATATGTAACTATGTATTGTGAAAAGCGATGTATGAGCTCCCAACAAAATGATTAAAAGAAAATAAATCACTGAGAGTGTTGCTACCAATGCATTCCATTTAGGTTCCATGGGTAAGAGTTGCTCATTTAATGAGCATTGTAATGCTTAACATGAGAGGTCGGGGCCAATGGTTCTAAAGGAAATAAAGTCGCAAGAAATTTAGAAAGGAATTCGAGATTTGGAGAGTTATGGTGATATTCCAGAAGAAGACAACTTAACTATATTTGAATAAATATAAACTGTTGTACCATACTTGACAAAAAACACATCTCCTGAAAATAAACCCTAGGATGTCTTCTTGAGGAAAAATAAATATAAGACCTTGTTTTACTTTTAGAGGGAAAAAAAAGAATCTGATTTCCTCTCTATGGGTAGTATGTATGTAAGCATCGCTATACATTCCCAAGCATACAGCCACATAAAAAAAGCACATTACTTTTTGACAAAAAAAGAAACGTGAAGGGAATGAAGTTTATCAAGAACTCAGCATACATAATCATGGCATAATTAAGTAGTTAAGAACTACCTACCAGTCAAAAAGCTGGTCATTTGAATCCAGCCAAAGGCAAGTCAGAAGGATTGGTCTGCTGCCCTGCTGCTTGAAGAGCGAATGGAGTGGGGTCCCATTCACACACATGCTGTCCTCGTGAGTGTGCGTAAACACCAGAGCACCTAACGACAACAGCTGAAAAACAGGTTGCAGCCATACACTGGGATGCTGTTTGGCCATTAAGAGGAATGGAGATGGGACACATGCTACAGCATGAACGAATCTTGAAAACATCTTCGGGGGGAAAGGCATACACAGGGGCAAATATTGCATGATCCCTTTATAGGAAACATCCAGAAGAGGAGGATTCATAAGAACCCAAAATTAGTCATGGTTACCAGGGAGCAAGGGAGAGGCCAGTGGGGAGCTGTTGCTTAAGGGAGTCTGAGTTTCTGCTTGGGATGAAGACAACACGTGGATATGGATAGTCTCAAGGGTGACACAAGATAGTAAATGTAAGTCATGTCACTGAGTTGTACATTTTAAAATGGCAAATGTGTTTTTCATGTATATTTGACATGTATATTAAAACAGATAAGTAATGCAACACTAAACAAGTTCAATTTTCGCACAGGACATTTTGGTTGTGTGTATCATGGGACTCTGTTGGACAATGATGACAGGAAAATCCACTGTGCTGTGAAGTCCTTGAATCGTAAGTTGCACTTAACAGCAAAATACCCACTTGTGGTTTGAAAACTAATAAGTAGTTTATAACAAAAGATTGAGTTACACCTCCCCTGTAGAGAAACTCAGCTCCTGCTGGAATTGCAAGTCTACTCCTGCAAGCAGGTTTGGTCTAAACTCTTACCTGAGATAGTCATTTCTTACCTCTGAAGTGACCCCAGAGCGCCCCAACCAGTAAGTATGTAGAAAAAGTTAGGTTTGGAGATGAACCAAGTATCATTTAACTGTGTCTGGCTTAAAATATTTGTTTTGCAAATGACATTTCTGGAAACTATTGGAAGCATGTTGGCACACGCAGTCAGAATGACTCATTTTGCCCACAGGCATCACGATCATTATTTTTTAACCACAACTCCCATTAAAGAGATAAAAAATGAAATGAGACAAATAGGAAAAAATATGTTGGCAGAAAATTTGAAAAATATTAAATATGTTAGTTCCTCATTTAGCTGCATTTTTGAGGACTAAGTTTTCGGCCTAAGTGAGCTTCCTGAATAACCAAAACTTTAACCCCTTCCGATGCGCAAACGTTTCTTTTTTGTAACTGTGGCGGCTACTAGGGAAATCCTTTTTCGCTGAATGATTGGCATATTTTGTTGAAGACATGCTTGTTTCAGAATGCTTCCAAACATAAGCTCTGTTGGTATGGAGGGTCCCAAGCCTTTGGGATGACTGTAACTTGTTGCGCTGCACAGCTCAGTGGACACCCATTTCTAGGGTTTTCCAGTCTCTACTGACACCCAGAGAGCCCCCAGTCAAGTCTGTGTGCTTGCTTTTCCCAGCTTGTAATTAGCAGAAGCCCAAATACGCGCATCAATTGCTTTACAAGTGTGTGGACCTGGGAGTTCATATGCCCCAAAGCTTTCCTTGCAAGTGCATGATTATCAGGATGATTTCAAACTTTCTTTAGATAAACCTCTCTGTTGAGCACTACCTGCATGATTGATTTTTGTTGGCAATCTGACCACAAGGTAATTAAAGGGATAGGCTGTATGAAATCTAGCTAAACAATGATAGATTAAGAATGGTTGTCAATAAATTTGCCACCAGAAAGAAGAAAACTCTGCCAATTAACCTCAGTATTAGGATACACCTAACACTGAGAAATCTTTCTGTCCGTGCTCAGCAACGGAATTGACTGGGTCCCTGTTCACCTCCAGTGGCTCTTCTGGAGTGATGAATACATTGCCTTTGTAAAAATAGGTACCAATACTATTACTATCACCAGAAAGTTAAACATGATGAACTCTTCAATGCTGACTAATATGAGCCCTCAGATATTGCTAACTGGAAATAAAGAAAAACATTTCTAATCCTCTAAAAAGAAAATCTATAATGCCATATGGTGATAGGTCTTCAAGTTTTTCCCGTTTAGTAGTTAGCCGAGAGCCTATTTTCACAGAGAAAGCTTTCAGGGCACAATCATACTAAGCTTGACCTTGGTACAATGGCTGCATTGAGCTAAAGTAGTAGCATTTAACTGTCAAAAATCAACACTATGGAGTCGATCCTGACACTTCTCCATAGGCTTCCCCAGGCCTTCATTGTCTAGGGAATAGGTGGGGCCAACTTGAACCCTCAGAGCTGCTGATGGCTCTGAACCACTGACCGCATTTTCTTTAGCAGCTGAACAGCTAATGGTTAGGCCACCAGCCTTGAGCAATTGCAGTGAAGATTTCATGACACACAAAGCCAAAAAGGGAGACAATCTGGCATTTCACAGAAAAAGATTTCCCAGGCAATTGCTATAGAAATGGGCTCTTTCCTGTGGTCTTTCTGAGGTGAATTAAGTCGGCCCCTGGATGTAAGAAACTGACTGGTGGACTTGATCTCAGTTAGGAGGGAGCTTTGGGGCAAGGAGGGTTACATGTTGGGCAGCTAACTGCAAGGTGAGGAGTTCAAAGCCACCAGCCATTCCATAAAAATTTACACTCTCAAATCGCAAAGGAGCAGTTCTGCCCTGCCCTTCAAGGTTTCTCGGAGTGGGAATCGACTCAATGGCCGTGAGGGGGTCATCGCAGTGGAGATGGGTGTCAAAGATGACCTGTAAGTGCAGAGTGGGGTTGACACCATCCACTCTGGTATACAGGAAAGGGGCGATCTCAGGATTCTAGTCAGCCTGGGGGTTTCCTTCATAATAAAGGGAATGTGTCCACCTCTGGGTTGCCCAGGAATCACGGACATCGGAGAAGTTTCCCAGTTTCTGACGGAAGGAATCATCATGAAAGACTTCAGTCATCCCAACGTTCTCTCCCTCTTGGGAATCTGCCTTCGAAGTGAAGGGTCTCCTCTGGTGGTCCTGCCATACATGAAACACGGCGACCTTCGGAACTTCATCAGAAACGAGACTCATGTAAGTATCCGACTACCGTCGCTGCCTGGTGAGTCTGCTGCACATCTACCAGCCAGCCTTTCCAAAAGATGACCGCCTGAACCCTGGGGAAAGCTTCGCGCGAAAGACGCATGTGAAAATCAGCACGTTGAAATGAAAAGAGGATGATGTAATTCATAGGTGTTTCAAAATCCACTATCCTGGGGCTGAGCCCCGGTGGCGTAGTGGTTGTGCGCAGGACTGCGGCCCACTGGGATGGAGGTTCAATTCCAGCTCCGCAGCGGCAAAGGATGGGCCTCCTACTCCCACCACCAGGACAGTGATGCCCTAAAAAAAAAAAAAAAAATCCTCTATCCTGATGGGGAAAAAACTGGGATACCTGACGAGGGTGGATGCCGGTTCACTCTAGCCCAGTGGTTCTCAACCTTCCTAAGACTGCAACCCTTTCATACAGTTCCACACATTGTGGTGACCCCCCCCCCACAACCATAAAGTTATTTTTGTTGCTACTTCATAACTGTCATTTTGCTACTGTTATGAAATGGACAACCCCTGTGAACGGGTCATTTGAGCCCCAAAGGGGTCTCAAGCCACAGGTTGAGAACCACTCCTCTACCCACTAGGTACATGTAGCCATCTTTGAGTGTGCCGGCACCTGGGCACAGTGCGGGAACCAGAGCCGGAGCCACCTTCCACCCACACACAGCTCTCGCCTCACAGGAGAGGCCATCACGCTTCCATCTCAAGCAGTCCATCACTCTTCCTCAAACTTGCCACATCTGCTCCTCCTTCCAGACCTTCGCACACACCGTTCCCTCCTCTTGGACTACAGTCCCCCCACACAGCCGCACACCTCATCTCCTTCAGCGCTTTGCCCAACCATGGGCTTCAAGTTAAGGCTCTCCTGGCTTGTTTCAACTTGCAACTGGTCCATCCTTGCCCCTGCTTAATTTCACCGTCCTCCACCGCATGTCTTCCCATAAGTCCGCAGGGCTCTGGCGACCAGCCACACATCAGTTAAGCGAGTATGAATTGAGATATCCTCCTCTGAGTGTCGAATCCAGATATTGAATTAATTGATTGTAGTATGCATAGTCTTAAAAAGGAGGATACAGGGTATGTTTTTGTTGCTTCCCTGTTTAAATGATAATGTGTTGGGTATATGGGCTGAAAGATATACTCTGAAAAATAATTTCCCCTGTTTGTTTTTATTTTTCTGTGTGGTTACTAAATCAACAAACCGAGTGTACTATCCCCAAGCCAGTGCTCACTCACAGTGACCCAACAGACAGAGTTGAACTGCCCCCGTGTGTGCCTATTACATTCATGGCCGGCACTTTATGTCTATTGGACAAGGCAACAGTAGACAATAAACAAGTTATAACTTCCATATTTTAATGCAAATAGCACAGAGAGTCTATGTTTTTCAGAAGTCCCTTCATTAGTTTCCTCTGCAGGCTGTGCATCATGTATGCATGTGTATGTGTGATAGTTACACGTGTGTGGTCTATGTGAAAAGCATAGCGAATACACAAGGGGAATTCAGAAAGTTTGTGGGAAAGTGCAGCTTACTTGATTAGGGGAATTTTCCCACAAACTTTGTGAAGCCTCTTAGGTACGTATGTAGGTATGTATATCATTGTGTCTGTACCCACATCCCATTCAAATTCAAGTGTGTTGAATTCATGAGTCCAGTGTTACAAAGAAGGTCCTTGGGCTCTTGGTGCATAGTTTTGTAAGGGGCATTCCTAACAGGACTGAAAGGGTGCACCCGTGTTGGCCAGGATTGGGAGAAGGAGGAAGGCGCCTCTGGACCTGTAAGTCAGGAATGCCCCCTCCCTGGCCCTGCTGGCTGCCTCTCTGTGGGAGTTCTTGGAACTGCTTTACTCTTGATCAGAAACAACTTTATAAACACAGGGTCAAGTTCCTCAGAGAAAATAGGCTATAGAGATGAAAAGAAGTAGTTTGTGCTCAGCCAAAGGGCTTGAAGAATCCTAGACAGTAGATTTTTGCAGAAAAAGCAAATGACTAAGACAGACCTGCCTGGCACATGGACTTTGGTCATTATCTGATAAGCTGGTCTGGTTGGATGTCCTAGCTCTCTGCTTTCGGAAGGAGGTACTCTTTCCCTAGAGTTAATACAAAAAGCATATCCTGACTGCCCAAACACCATGGCGCTGCTCTTCCAAGGAGTGTCTAATAACTGCCAGCTCTGAGTCCTTGTTTGTGGTCATCCAGTCACTCCTGACCCAAAGAGACCAAACTAGGTTCAGGTCCTGTGCCATCCCCATGATCTCTTGTGGCTTGTGATCCTGATCTGTAGAGCTTGGGGCTGATTTGGGGGAGTCGATAGCCGGGCCTTTCTTCCTAGACCATCTTTGTCTGGACGCATCACTGAGAACTGCTCAGCATCATAGCAGTGTCTCAGCTGCTGCTGACAGACTGGTGGTGGATGTGCACAAAGTGCATTAACCAGGAATTGAACCCAGGGCTCGATCGTGCGAGTCGAGGATTCTGTGGGGTGGTAGCACAGCCATGTCTTACAGGGCGGCTTGAAACCCATGGAAATGCCCTGACCACAGCCTATGTGCATTGAGGGCCTGCAGCCCTTTGTCCAGGGTCCCACAGTCTGTGTCTCTTGCTTCTTGGGCTTACAGTGACTACAAGTGACTAAAGGAGTGACATGGTTTTCCTGATGCCACTGGGACATCTATGTAGTGTCAGAGATCATACTTATCATTAATCTAAAGACATTCCCTGACTGGTCCTAGGCACTTGAGTTGTGAACCGCTGTTCCAGTTCTTACATCTGGAAAGTGGAGCCAGTGAGACCTGCCTCACTGGGGTGAGTAAGGATTAGCCATGATGTCTAAAAAGACTTAGCTTTGGGTTTGGCACAAGATAACCAAGCAGTTTGAGGGTTGGAAAAACATAGACTGTTATTTGCATAAAAATATGGAAGTTATGACTTGTTTATTGTCTCCTACTGCCTTGTCCAGTAGAAATAAAGTGCCAGCCATGTGTGTGCCAGCCATGTATGTAATATATGAGAGGTCTGGCTGATTTGCTTCTGAGACACCAGCCATTGAAAACTCCATGGAACACGGCTCAACTGGCATCTGTAGAGTCGCCATGAGTTGGGCTGAACTCCAAGGCACCTCTGGGCAAACTCAAACCACCATTCGGTTAGCCGTCAAATGCGTTAACTATCCGTGCCACTCGGGACTCTTTGTCCATGAATACCAAACCTGTTTTGTGAATTCAGCTCACGGCTGGATGTCAGATGTGTTCAAGTAGTGTTTTCAGTCGCTGGATGTTTAGGCGTGGATCACAGGCCTTTCAAACACTCTGTGACTCTGACTCATAGAGACCCTATAGGGCAGTAAAACTGTCCCTGGGGGACTCCAAAACTAAATCTCGTTGGTGGTAGAAAAACCCATCTTCCTCTCCTATGTACAAGAGCTGGTATTTAATAAATGGTCGATACTATCAAAGGAAATGCACATTATCCTTTAGACAAGATCCTCCTTATACACACCAGAATTCTACAGTCAGCCTTCGAAGAGAATGCGCTAACTCTCGGGTTGTCCAACCCCCCCTTGATTGCAGAACCCAACTGTGAAAGATCTCATTGGCTTTGGTCTTCAAGTCGCCAAGGGCATGAAATATCTTGCCAGCAAAAAGTTTGTCCACAGAGACCTGGCAGCCCGCAACTGTATGTAAGTATAAGAGAGCCCTGTGCCCACAGCCCATACCATGAAGGGGGTGGGGGGGGGTGTCTTGTTTCCCACTGTTGCATGCTCACTGAGCTGTTTGT